>JAGKTI010000318.1:98330-148238 GCA_018397915.1 Birgus latro
GAGAGAGAGAGAGAGAGAGAATAGGAAAAGGAGTGGGAGAAGGAAATGAAGAGATTGGACGGAAGGAAGAGAATAAGAGAACAGGAAGACGTGAGGCGAGAAACTAGGGAGAGAGAGAGAGAGAGAATCGTGACGTGAGAGGAGGGGTAGGGGGAGGGGGAGGGAAGGGGGGTAGCACATCAGGGCATAAGAATGGTGCCATTGTTAGGGAAGCCCCAAGGTTGGCGCCGTTCCCTCCCCTCCCCCCTTATACCCTCTGTCCCTTACACCGCCTCATACCTCTGTCTGGCCCCTCATACCTTCCTCATCCTCTCTCTCTCTCTCATAGTATCTTCATTCTTCCCCCTACCCCCTTTCCCCTTCTTTCATCCACTCTCCTCTACCTCCCATTCCCCCCATTAAAGAGAGAGAGAGAGAGAGCATCAACGTCACACTACAGTACAAAGCTACATCTCTTCTCATCCCTTTGTCTGGAGAGAGAGAGAGAGAGAGAGAGAGAGAGAGAGGTTACTTGAGATCATTTTTTAATTTCCTGTGATTTCTCTTAGCTGTAGGAAATTGTTTGGTGTTAGCTGGAATATAATACCCAACAACACCAGATGCAGCAAAAACTCCCTTCAATCTGATGACGTACTTTTTTGCGTTATCTATGCACACCAGACGGTTTTATTCAACCTGTGAATTTTTTTCGTTTTCTTTTTTTTATGTTTTTGTTAATGAAAGTTGTACAGGTATCAAACTCGTGGTGCTGGAGATGGGTGCCTTAATGTAATGGCACCGATATAGCCGAGCTCCACTGCTGCTGTGGTGTACAAACATCCCTCATCTTCTTTATTCCCCAAAAGGAGGATGGTGGACTGCTGGAATTGGGCATCTTCAGCCTGTAGTTTGCTGGGTTCACATTCAGTTGAGCCTGGGGTTGCAACTACTAGTGCTATAGCAAACACCTCTAGTTTGAAAAGTGTCTCCCTAGATGAATTAATATGTCTAGAGGTAGCTACAGTAAAACAGAAAATGCCATATAACTGAAATTGTTAAGTTGTGAAAGGGTTAATGAAGGCTATATATCAAACGTCTTTAACTAAAGTCTCTCCTTTGCTAAATCTTATTTAGAAATAAGAAAAATGAAATAGAAAATGTCATGGATTTAAAAGGGTTAGGCTAACAAATAGGGAAATGAATGGCAAAAGGCTAGGAGAAGGTTGAGGAGAAAGGGGTAAAGAGGGAGGGGTGGGGTCATGGACTTTTGACCTCTGATCTTTGACCAGTCACATTTAACTCATCACTTAACTGACACTTATTTGTTATACAGTACTTTTAACATTTTTAAAAATAATGTCTCTGAGTGTTTTGAAGAATGTGTGTGTGTGAGAGAGAGAGAAGAGAGAGAGAGAATACCTGATAATTTAACAACTTTAAGGAAACCACTAGTACAGTAATAAGATTCAGTGATGAAGTGAAAGAACAGAACTAGCCACACTGAGGCCAGTTATTTTTCTTTATTCTTGCCATTAGTGAAATATGTTACTTAGCATTAATGGACACTACATATTGAAAGTATTAAACTAAGTTTGGAACCAGTCAAATTAATCCATTAATTTTATCTAGCATTATATATTTATCTTTATACTCTTATTCTTGCAACCTCCAGCTAATTTTACTTAGTTATAGAGAGACCTTGTGAAAGCAGTTAAAGTGGAACCTGGTTATTTTTAATATATTTTTGCATTCTGCTGATGATTTAATACAGCTTAGAAGAGGCCCTTGCTAGTGAAGGAGGTTATTAGATGTTATATTATTTAACCCCTCCAGTTCTGTACCATTTCTCATAAGCAAAGTAAATTTGTCTTGAGAGAGCAAAATTAAAATAATGTCCCTGGGCAGATGGGGTTAAAATGGAAGAACAGAACCAGTCACATTTTTAAGGCAGTTATTTATATCTGTCATTATGTATTTATCATCTTGTTATCAGTTCCTGGAGCTCCCTAACTGAGATAAGAGAGATAAAGGAAGGTAATGTATTGTACAGGTACTAGCTGACTAATACCTTGGCTCATTCATAGTTTTTTTTTTTTTTCAGTGTATTTATCCCTGTATTTATATTTATTTGTATATTAATGTATCTGATAGGTAATAGGTAGTACATATATGTGGGTGGTACTGCCTTTTAGGTGGAGTCAGGAATCCAGGGACTGAGCACAGTGAATTTTGGTGGTGATTGTAGTGCCCTTAGTACTGTCGGTGCTTCGTGGTGATACTGCTAACTGCACACTGTACTTGGGGAGGCATTGTTATTGGTTTTGGCAAATGGCACTGCAATGTGTGGAAGTAATTACCACCCTGGCTGGTATAAGGGACAGCTAAATTCCCAGTCCACTAATATTTGAGCAGTAAATATTTGATTCTTCGGATTCCCCAGCCTGTCCTTGTCCAGCATTAATGTATTAAAGTCCAACGGTAGTCTTGTTATTGTTGGTGCCTTGCTCTTCAGCAGCAGGTGTGGTCTGCTGTGCCACAAAAAGCAAGACAAGGTGCAATAGGAATAGTCCTCCTCATTTGTACATTTACAGGTACCGGTAGGCTTCAAGATCAGGCAGTATACAGTACTTAAATCCAGGAACTTTGTTTGATAATTTCGTAGCTGCTTGGACTCCATACGGTCTCCTTTAAAGAGGTTCATCCAGTTAAATTTAATCAGACAGCTCTGCCACATTGCCCAGAAGTTGAACCCTGATTTTAAACATGGAACTGTGGGGAGGAGGGACTGCGGTTAACCTACCTGTGCTTTGGTGCATCATGTGGTTTTGTTTGCATCATTTGTTTATGCTTCTGGTGCCACTGGTCTTGTGCTGTGCCAGAAAGATAGTAATGACAGACACATGCACCAGGACACCCTCCAGTAACAACACCAGCATATTTAGTGTTGTTGTTGTGACCCCAGGCTATTCAGAAGTAAACCTATGGACCACAGGTGAAAATTGCCTTTTCCTTGCTATAAGCTTTTCTCTTTTTAGGTGACAGGGAGGGAGTTGAGGGATGTTTGAATAATCACCCAGTTATATTGGTACCACTGCATGAAGGCGTTCCTCTCCAGCACCAACACCAGCATAAAGGAGGGCTGTCAGTGGATTGGTGGGTGTGGGGGTGGGTGATGTATTGCTCTGTGTATCTTGCTTCTGCTCTGGTCAGCAGTGCTGCTAACTGGGATGCCTTCCACATTTGAGCAAGAACTTTGGGTGCAGTAATTTCACCACTAGATTATAAAATTACTGGTAACCCTTAAATGGTCAGGATAATGCTAATAATCTACTCCAGGTAATGCCAGACATGTTTATTCACCTGAGAACAAAGCATAGGAGCTTAAGAGAATTATTACTGTCACCATTAAGCCTCATAGTCAGGACAGCTCTAGTATTCTGTTCCAGCTAATGCCAGATGATTTTATTCAGCTGAAATTGTCTTTCAAACCTGAGAGTTGATATTGTATCCAACACTTGACGTATGGTCCACGGCAAAATCATAGACATGCTTTATCTGCCTCTTCTTTGCTTGAAGACAACATGAATAACATCATTATCCAATCCTATGTTGCCCCATGAGGAGTGTAGGAGCCCGGGGCTAGGCAAGTTGGTCCTGACATTTAAGATGAGAGTGACCAGCCTCACTCATCCCTGAATGGCATTACATGAGCAATAAACCCCAACCATCTCTTGGATATAAACCTTCACCGGCTCAATCCGATTGGAGCGCTGTAATTACCCACTAAACCACCAGGTGCCAAAATTTGGTTATATTGTTACCACCCAGCACAGTAAATGGCTTCCTGATGTACAAGAAACCATTTGGCTTGTCACTCGCTGTAGAGTCACCCACAGGCAGAAAGAAGAGGAAAGAATGAAGGAAAGAAAGACTGAAGAGGGAGTGTAAAGTCACCCGTAGTCAGAAGGATGAGGAAAGAATGAAGGAAAAAAAGAAGAGGAAGGAAGGAAGAGAGGAAAGGGCAGACACCTGAATAACACCAAATGAAAATTATTTACCAGCAGTGGAGTTCTCAAAAGCCAAGTTTCAAATTTCCAGAAATACCAGTTCTCAAAAAGTTTTCTTATTTACTTTTAAAGAATACTGTTTGCCATGTCGCTGAAAAAAAAAAATCTGGTTTAGTTTCCAGGGTTGCCACAATATTGACAAAGTGCTGCAGTAGTCTGCAGTCACCGAAGCTAGCTCATGCTGGATCCACTTGAACCAAGAGGCTGATTTCATAATTTTTTTATTCCATGATGCTGACCCCATGGACCAAAAATTGTCTTTGTTTATTGTTCAGTTTTCACACCAGACCCATCAAAACCATGATTGTAGGATAGATTATAGCACTGATCTAGTGGTTACTGAAGGGAATGTCAAGCAGGTGTATGCCTGTGCAAATAACTGATGATACTGTATTTATAGAGAAACCTAGTTTTCCAAAAAATTCAAAATTCCAAAAGTCTCTTAGTAACTACCGTTTCAGGTTTAGGGAACTGGACTGCACTGTTATCTGTCTATTTATCTGTTGCCAGATGTGTAATTCCATAATGGTGGCCACAAACAAATTGCCTCCATGTTGTCCTGTCTGCCATTTAACTACCCTCCCACCGACTCACCCCTTTCTCATATATCTCTCCTCTCCATCCATCCATCTCATCCTTGGTCTTCTCCTCCACCTCATTCCCATACACTCCTCTAGTCAGTCTCTCATTTTCCATCTTCTCCACTTGGCCAAACCATCTCAAGATATTTCTCTGAACACTTTCAATCACGTTCACATCAACACCACACTGCTCCTTTACTTCCTCATTTGTCTGTCTTTCTTTTCATGAAACCCAGGGGCCATATTTTTTTATCAAATGAGGAGGCTTTTCAGCATCTCTTTCAGTGATTTGTATTGCCTGTTACATCTTTTGTGCTTTGTGTCATTTTTATTTGCTCAGTTTCACAAGTGACAAACAAGATTATTTAACATACCATATACAGAAATAAATTATACCCATTTCACCTTAACTTGGCCAAGATTTTTGGCTTTCTGCAGCCTACTTCATGTAGTTCAGTTCCTGTAAGACAGTACTGTGGCACTACATTATTTCCATATACTGTAATTTCTTCATGACCAGCATTTTCTAGTGTTAATGTAATGATAAAACTGAGTATTCAGGATGGAGAGATGGCAGTTTTAAGCCAAGTTAAAGTAAACCAGGTATAATAACTAAGAGATGCAAGACATCCTCTATAGCTGAAGAAAATACTGGACTAAGTAACCTGAACTTTCTGATGCTCTGCAGTGGTGCCCCCCATCCCTCCTCCCCTTTTTTTTTTCTGGCCTAATTATTCATCTTTTTACAGTTTATTTCACAGAGCCCAGTGGCACAAAAAGTCAGTACAACATCACAGCATTCTTTCCAAACCAATTTGTCTTGACCATTATCATATTCTAGTGTTACTCTCTTGTTACAACTCTGCAGTAAAGGCGGAGAGAGAACAGTTTAAGGCCAGGTTAACGTAAAACAGGTATGATTTGCTGTACACGCACTGAGGCCACAGTTATAGTCAATAGTTTTTGTACACCATCTCAAAACTCTGCAAAAACCTAATGAGATATTTTTAAGTTAATCAGCAGTATTCCAGTGGGTTGCAGCTCTTTTTTTTTTCATTTCAGCAGTATTCCAGTGGGTTGCAGCTTTTTTTTTTTTTTTTTTTTTTGTTTTACATTTGTTTGCTGTTTTTTTTTTTTTTTTTCATTCCTAGAAGTTTAAGGTCTTCAGTTTGAGGATGTATTTGTGATGTTATTTTTGCTATCTCCAGTGGATTTCAGCCACCTTAGAAGTTAGAATAGACTTTTCAAATTGGAGGGATTAGATATAGCCTTCATTAACCACTTCTCTGCTAGGGTGCTCTCCTAAACTGAATAAAATAACTTGTAGCAACAGGAATAGAGAAAGAAACGTAATTGAACTGAAAAGATTAAAGGTATATCTGGTCAGGGCTGTATTCTACACATGCTGATTTATGCTGACTCCCCCCGGTAGTTCCATTACTTATGTTGGTGTTGTTCTTAGAACACTGTAGTGGCTTACACTGGCATAAACTGTCCTTGAGGCTACCATTACTGTTGCTTTTTGATGTTGCTCAATCTGTATGTTACCTGCTGTGATATGCATGTGCTACAGTTCTCATTGATCATTGGCAGTTGGGTGGCAAACTGTGGAGTGAGGAAAGGTTGGTTTTAAGTTTCACAGTCTGGCGGCCTTCATTATTTATACAGGTGGGGAGTGACTGCCTTGCGCTAACCCACTGACACCCGCCACTGCAGCAGTGGGGCCGAGTCGGTCCGGCTTCCATGCCTGGCAGCCATTTAACACCAGGGTGCCAACTTACCTCCAGTGCCCATGTGACCATTACGGACACTGTTTTTGGGATGCAGGTTATGATGATGATAAAGCTTCCCTAGACTGTAGTATTTTTTATCTTGTGTTGATTCTTTTGTGTGCTATGGTTGTCTTGTGGTGTTTCCCATCTGTCCCCTTTTAATTTTTTAGGGTACAGCAATTTTTTTTTTTTTTTTTTTTTTGGCAGAAGCTAACAGTAGTGTATGTGTATGATAGTAATTCACTATCCTATAGTTTTTCCATGATATATTTCACATACATCATGATCCCCCCATAAAGTATCCCACAGGTTCCTTTGTTCTGACATGGCTCTCTTTTGGTTATATGTTTAAGACTTACTTCCAAAGAGGATGGCAGGCCCCAACTTTTTTACTGGTATAGATGAAACATCCATCAGGTGTAATTACCGAATCCTGCATCCCACAGCACAGAGTGCAGTCAATGGTGTTAAACAATGGCCAGATATGTTCGGTCTTTCTCATGTGTGGCATTAATTAGCCTGTCAAAAACTGAGAGTTTTCTTTCCTCTTAATGACTTAAGGTTTAAACATACAGCCCTTCCTCTCTGTCACTTACCGTTCATTACTTCATCTCTTCTCCTTCTCAGCTTTCCCCTTCTGGCTAATATTCCTAATGTGAGAGAAAGTTGGTATGGGTCTTGCCCTTAGATAATTGTTTGTTGTAAATTGTTACGAAAGGCAGTGACAGACATGCACAAAATCTAAAGTATATGTGGTGCAATAATAGGTGAACTTCCATTTTGAAGTACAGTACTGCATAATACATAGCAACCTCAGTGTTAACTTATGTCTTTTCCTCACAAGAAGTTTGCTGCCTGTCTTCAGTGGGATTGTCATTTAGGTTGAGACCTTGGTTAGAAAGCTGTCTCAGGCAAGATGGTGACAAATAATGGCACTTGATTAAGGACACCAGGATCCCTTGTGAACCCACCCTCCCTTCTTTGCCCTCCCCTTGATAACTACTGGCCATTTATTGAGCTCCCGCCCCTTCCTCCTCTCTTGCCTTCCTGCCTGAAAACACCTCTGTGCTGTTTTATTAGGCTAGGTGAAGCTACTATCCTTGTTTTAATTTAATTTGGTCTGAAACTGCCATCTTTGCATCATGAATGTTGAGTTGTAATGATAGAGTAACACTAGATTATAATTGTATTAAGGAAGAAGTACTCTGGATAGGACTTTCAGCTGTAGCATTGTCATTTTCCGATGCTGAGCTATGTGAAACAAGCTGCAAAAGGACATAAATTTAGGCCAAGTTAAGGTGAAAAGAGAATAACTACTACATCATGCTTTTATCCTCCAATATCTAATATAATAGTTGGTCTCATTTCCCATTATAAAAGGTGCTTTCATACAACATGTGAATATTGCATGATGGTTTGCATCCTATGAAGCTTGATAAACTCCTCTTGATGTTATCTGTAATCTTGCTAAGTTAAAAACTGGAAGTTGGCCAATTTTAATTCCCTGGAAAGTGCAGTAATAAATGCCTTTCATAGGTCCATTGGCCTCTGTTCTTATTCTTTACTTTCAAACTCAAGGTGCACCAAAGTTTCACACCCATTCATTAACCTCATAAATCATTTGACATCTTGTTTATTTCATTCTTCATCTTTTTTGTTCATTCCTTGTCTTTTTTATTTTATTCTTCGCACTTTTTTTTTTTCATTCTTGATATCACCAGAGTTAGTCAACATAACATTTCTACTCAAAGTGTAATAATAGTCATCTGGTGGCAGTCTGATTAAAATGAATACTACAGAATGAAAAATACTGATTAAAATAAAAAATGCATAACCACAGTCAAGTGTTTAATGTAAGCATAAACATGCAGACTCCGTATTGCAGTTGTCTGTTTAATATCAAGAGCTTCCTATTTTTGGATCCTACCCACTCCATTTATTTTTAGTGGGAAATAGTGATAGTGATGATGATCAAGTTCTAAATGTTAACAGTTGCATGTATGTGAATTTTGTATACCACATCTATGTACTTACATAGTTATTGTTGCATTGTTGTTGTTCTTGTTACAGTATCTGTTTTCATTGAACCCACTGAACCATAGGAATTAGATAGGATGTTGGGCATTCTTGTCTGTGTCATAATGAAGTCAAGCCCTGGGGGAGATGCCTTGGTGCCTAGGAACATTATATGTCATGGACCCCCCTCCCTCCCCCACATGCATGCACATATGCACACATGCATGCACTTTTCTGTGTTGTTAATTCAGATTTTTACACAATATTTGCTGTTACTTGTGTGTGAAAAGATGATCAGTGTTGATGTAAGTTAACTAATATTGAAGAATACAGGGTGATCCATTAATAGTGCTCCATTAGAAACTCATCTGCAGTATTCTTTGCACTGTGGGGATGGCTCACTTTGCTGGTGTGTGTGTGACTGTGGCAGTGGCAGCAGGAAATGGATAAAAGAAGCAGGATAGACACTGATGACACTGACTGAGCAATCCCCAATAAGTCACAAGAACTTGCCCAGTGGAGTGGAGGAGGAGTGATATATGTGAGCCACCCTGCATTTATATATAAACGCTTGTTATAGTACAGTAGTAAGCTGTGGCTGGATTCCCAGGCCCTCCTTGTGTCAGGACCCTGGAGAATGGGTGCCATCAACACCCTCTACCTCAAGCCCCACCTCCACCCCTTTTTTTCATGTCTCCTCTGGGCACAGCCATTTCCTGAGATGCAGCAGTCCAACATACCATATACCACATGTCACCACTTCGGCACTAACACCCACTGTCCATATTGAATACATGCCAGGGCTGTCTCATACAGGACTGGTGTATTGGTATTAGCGAGATGTTTTTACGAGACATGTTGATGGGGCTTTGATAAATCATTACCAGTAAAGTCTACTAGCAAATTCAGATCCTCCTTTGAACTGTTCCCTGCCCCAGCCTGGATTCCAACCCACATCCATTGGAACAACAGAGCACCTCTCATCTGACGTGGCCACCACCTACCCCAAGTGACTGAACTGGTATTGAAGGATTGTCTGTGTCACATGAAGTTAGATGCTTGCTCCAAGTGGTGTATTAGTTTACTGCTTGAGACCAGTGAGCTCTGAGTGAGAAGTCTTATTTTGGCAATAACAAAGACCACAGGCTTTGCTTGAGAGGTTTGGGTGACTGATAGCCCTTATGCCAACAGGTGTGGATGAAGGTGAGTGAGAGTGGGAAAGACTTTGTGAGGCATTTGTTGGAGGTGAATCCCCAGTTGAGACTCTCTGCTGTGGAGGCTCTCAGACACCAGTGGATGCTTGCCACACATCACTCACCCAGGCATAAACAGGTATGGTAATACTGTAATGTGTTGCATTTTAAAATACAGTTAGACCTTATTTAAACTTGCTTTTATTAAGGTTGTGATAAATTAACATCATTTGTTCACTTAGTGTTGCTTGTAACTCATGTGTGTGTGTGTGTGTGTGTGTGTAACTCACCGGGTTGGTCAGGATCACTCGATGGTCGTGATTGTCAGCATTTACCCTCCTGGAAGGGAGCTGAGAGCTCATATAGTCTGATCTAAGGGTAAGGCTGTGACCTTCACACACGCACACACCCATCTCCTTGCTCAAGGGGGACAGTAACAACCCACTTCGTCAGTGAACTTTTCGCAGCCTGAGCGAGGCGCAAACTCCCGTCTACCAGATGGCAAGCGAGAATGTTACCACTGAGCTAGCGAGCTGTGTGCATGCTTGCATGCGTGTGTGTGTGTGTGTGATTACTCCCTAAATCATGAACCAGAAGCATGTCTCACTCAGAGTTGTTTAACTGCAAGTACAGTACCATTATCCCTACACAAATTGTAGACTTTAAGTAGGAACTGACTGTATCTGTACCATATATGCCTGCACAGTATTCTGGAACACCTGGCTTACAACAGGAACCTCCTCTGTTGTACTAAATTTTAACCTTTGCATTTTCCCCTCAGTCATCAGGAGGAGGAGAGTCCTGGAGTCGTCGATCCTCTTCCCCCTCTTCGCATTCCCTCCCATCCTCTCACTCTTCCCGGTCGGCCCGTTCCCTTCACACCCCTCGTGCCTGCATCCAGCCTCACCACCTTGAGGGACTCGGTGGGGTCCTGCCTGGGACTCTGAGTGGGGGTATGACCTCCATGCCAGCCCCTCACCATCCTGCCTCCACTCGTCATCCTTCTCATTCATCCTGGAATAGATAGAGGAAAGGTGATAAGTAGTTACCTTCCTAACTTACTGTCCTCTCCTCCACTTGTCATCCCCCTCACCTCTTCTGCAGTAGATGGTGGGAAGGAAGTTGATAGCCTCCTTTCTCACCACCTTGCATCCACACCTCTCTCTTCACCCTTCCTTGAATAGATAGAGGGATGAAGATTGGTAGGTGCCTTCCTCCTTTACTATGCTGTATCAGTACCATCCCCCTTACTTATCATGGAATAGATGAAGGGAAGGAGATTGGTAGGTGACCACCGTCCTCCTCCCTCACTCAGTTGTGCCTCCATTTATCAAACCCCCTTATCCTACCTGCAGTAGATAGCAGGAAGGAGATATACAACCCCCTCTCCCCATCACTATCTTGCACCAGTTGTTGGATAAGAAGAGGGGACAGAGTGATAGGCAACCACCCCCTCTCCCTAACCATAATAACAGTTTCTTACTTAATTGATAGTCACCCAAACATTGCATGATGGTTTATGATGGCAGTGTAGTCCATCACTGTAAACTAATTTAAGGAGGTAACGTTAATTATTACTGAATTGAATTACCGGTGATTTAGTACAATTTTTTATTGAATTAGCACTGTAATGTGTCTGCAGTCCAGCAAACTTTAAAAGAATTTGTATGTATGTTATTAAAATATGCTTTTAAAAGTCTTCAAAGATTGTAACTTCATAGTAATCATAAAAGCAATGAAATACTCATCTTAAGGCATCCTTATATTTTTACTAGGTTTGGCAGTAGCAGAGCTAAATGTTTTTCATGGGTTGTAAGCTGAACCTAAGTACTAAGCCAGTGAAACACTCCTAATAATTAATGAGAACTGAGATTTTAAAAATCAGAAATGCACATAATACTGTAGTTCACGCATCTTGAGTTTTGCAGAAGTATTTGAAAAAGATGTAGTGCTTTTTTATTTTATATATTTATTTATTTATTTTTTGCTGCCATTGAACCACATTACTGGAAATTAGCTGCAGAAGGCCAAAAATCACTGCCATGTTAAAGTGGATGAACTATACCAAGGTCCAGATTAGCAAACAATGGTCTATCACAACTTATTTATTTTTGTAAGAAAGACAGAATGTGTGGAGTATCTCCCATATCTCTTGAAGGTTTGAGACAAAACTTATCCTTTTTTTTTTTTTTTTTCCCAGGAAGAACAAGGAAAGGAGAACATAGAATCTTCCCATGCAAAAATAATCCTGCTTACAACTGGAAATGGTTCGTAAGTTGTCAGTCCTCCGTAAACAGATCCTGCTTATGATGGGCAATTGATTGCAAGTGTTTACTGTATTTTCCCCATTTCAGGTACTGTTCTTTGCTTATCATGAAATCATTCTCATTCTGGAGATAAATTGTATATGCCCATTTTAAGCTCAGAAATTATAAAAATAATTATAGCAAAATCTGAATTTTTAAAATTTATCATATAGATACCTGCATAATATTGATTTCCAGATACTGTTTATTATTTTGAGAGACTAACTTTGCTGTTGTTTTAAGATTAAAAGAATGTTCTATATATCTATCTATAGCCAGAAATCATAATCTCATAAGGGGTGGCCATTTGACTTTGAGTTTAATGTTAAACAGGGAGGGGCACTAACCCTCCGCTAACCCACTTGTTTACACGTAGGGAAAACATATGAGTTGGTTATATCATTGCACCCAGTGTTGTAAATGACTTTCCAGGCTTACAGGAAACCATTAAACTTGTCACACAATGTAAAGCTACCTGACAAGGGAAGAAGAGTAATAAAAAGTGACAGGAAAGATTGGAGAAATAGGAAGAGAGGAGGACAGACACAGAAAAATAATCACAAAGGTGAAGGAAGAGGTAGGCAGCACTGCATCAAGGTACTGGATGATGGACCTACCAATACCAGCAGTACTGTACTATAGTACAACATTATATATTGTTCAGATTGTTTACTGTACCTAACTATGGTAGTGTGTAAGTTAAAAGTATTTGTGGACATATTAGATTTCATGTATTTTTGCACATTATATTTGTTGGCATGTATGAACTTCAGTTTCCAGTACATACACATTTTTGTAATTTGAATGGTGCATACAGTAGCAGTCTTTACATATATAATGCAGTATACAGAATGATGGAAGGCACAAATGCAAGTACTGTGTGCTTGGCTGTAGAAGTAAGCTGTTCAGGTTTTATGTTTAGAACATACCAGTACCATCAGGTCACATGCAGTGTGTGATTCAAACATTTCCATTCAGTCCAGGGAACTACACTTGTGCCTCATTGAGGGATATATTGATATGCCAGCTCATATTCTCCCTTTCGCCTCTCTACTTCATTCCTCCAATTTCTTCCTTGCTCTTTCCTCATTCATGTTCCTGCCCACTCTCCTTACCTGCCTCCCTCTTTACCCCACTGCTTTCTTTGTCCCTTCCTTGCCTTTTCGTTTCCTCTTCTTCCTCTCCCTCTTTCCCAGTTAGTATGAGAAGATTCATTGCCTCACATGAATTTTGTAGTTTCCACACATTGATTCAAGTGTATGAGATTTACGTAATGGGGAGTTAATATTTGGGCTGATTATAGTTGGCTTTTTAAAAATACTTGTAGCCATTACGTATCACATGGGGTTTGTTGTCAATTTGGAAGTTTTTTTTTTTTTTTATACATGACTTCATTGTTTGTGAGCATTTATATTGTACAGTATTTGGTTGTCCATCTTTTGTATTTGATAGTTATTTTAAGTAATGAATGACTTCTTAAGGAACTTCAGTTATCAGGTGTATTTCTTCATATATATGTTGGTGTGGTTGGAGGAAGTTGTTGTGCTTAGGAGACACGCTTAGATGTGACTGGTTTGTAACTATCCCAGTGGAATTGTCAGATCAGGTATTTGACAGTAGTTCAGTACTGTAATACTGTACTCATATTTTAGCTCATTGAGGGTATTGTACATTACTTATACAGATGTATTAGTTAACTGAAAATTGCTTGGTGGTCTAGTAGTCTGAGGCAGGAGTGGAGGTAAAGGTTTTGTCCATTGTTTAGAATCCTGAAGAAGAAGCTGCAGAATTTTTTATGTAATGCCACCCAGACCATGGGCTAGTCATTTACCATTAAATGTTCTTTACAGTTGCCTAATTTTAGACCGTACACTCACAAGAGGTAAAATGGGATTAGTTGCTGCTGCTTCCATCAGTAGTTTTGCTTTTACCAGTATATTCAAGCATCTGGTGTAATAACTGGCACTGGAATTTTGAATGGGTGTTCTGTAGGTGTAATGAAAGTGTTGAAACCTGTGTTGTAATAGTACTGCATATTTCATTAGTGAAGAAAAGAGGTCCTGGTGTATAACAAGACTACCAGTTCATTATCAACGGTAGAAGTTAATATTGGTGTGGGAACTTGTGGATGACAAAGTTACGTGGAAGTCTTCTTGTTGCTGTCTCTGGTACTGTAATCAGTTTGTAGATTACAGCATCAGACATTTGAATAGTATTTGTTTCCTTATGCCTTATTTTGAAAGGTTGTCTTGGATTATAGTAAATGTGATGGCAAATCTGGGTTCAGTAATAGTAGACTTATTTATTTATTATTGTCTGCCCTTTCCTCTCCCCCCTCCTTTCCTTCTTTCCTCTTCTGTCTCTTTACTTCATTCTTTCCTCATCCTTCCTCCTACGGGTGGCTTTACACTCTCCCTTTTGTCTTTCATTCTTTCCTGTTCCTTTTGCCTATGGGTGACTCTACATTGAGTGACAAGCCAAATGGTTTGCTGTACAGCAGGAAACCATTTACTTTGGTGGTTGGTAACAATATAACCAAATTATGGCACCTGGTGGGTAATGGGTAATTGTGGTGCTCCAGTCGGATTGAGCCAGCGAAGGCTTTTATGCAAGGGGTAGTTGGGGTTATTGCTCACTTAATGCCACTCAGGAATGAGTGAGGCTGATCACTCTCATCTTAAATGTCAGGACCAACTTGCCCAGCCCCGGGCTCCTACGCTCCTCATGGGCAACATGGGATTGGATGATGGATGGATTATTTTTTCTGATGCAGATATCATTCTACATTTTCATTGGACAGTTTTTAATCTCTCACACAGTTTTCCAAAAAGATTGCTGGGTTCTGAAATTTTGCCATAATGAAGTGAATCAGTATGTCTGTCTGCAATTGTACTTAAAGAAGTAGTTAGGAATGGAACTAGAACTTGCTCTCAAATAAGAGGGTTACCCTTGAAGCATAATATTGTGATGAATTTAGTACAAATAAAGATATTATATATTCAGTGTAGAATGTATAGTAGCCACGTTGTTTAGAGACTTTCCACAGAGTTTTTGTGGGGTTTCTCAGGGCTGTTTGTCAAGAATTTTTTTATTATCATATATTGACCATTTATTACATAAGATGATATATTGTAAATAGTTTATCAGAATTATACAATGCATTTATTTGTTATCGAGATCAGTTAGTTGGAATGATTTTGTTGTGCTTGAATTTAGGTTAGATTTATATTTTACTCTGATAGTGTTGTAGAAGTTTATAACATCACAAATGCCCTAATGTGTTGTACTCATTCTGCACTATTTGTAAATGTGTACAGTATGTGATTTCCCCAGTTGTTATTGTATTTATTTATTTCTGTGTGTGCCATTATTGCGTACTCTGATTAACTTAACCCCTTGAATCTGAGAGCATAATTTTTATTTCTTTTTTGCTGCTACCAGAGGATTTTATTAAACTAGAAAAATGCCAGGGGTTAAGGAAGGCTGTAGCAAGTCAACCCCTTCTGTTTGAAAAGTCTCTCCAAAGCTGAATAAACTAATCTAGAGATATTGTATTAAGAATAAACCAGAAAATGCATCATCAGATTGAAGGGATTAAGAAAAGGGCATAAGGAATGCTGGTTGAGAGTATGGATGCTTGTTATTTTGTGAGCAAGACAAAGTTTTTCTTGTGTCTAAAGGAATATGGTTAGAGATTATTATTTCTTAGCCAGGTACCAGTAGGTTAATTTGAAAATGATAGTGCTGTATGTACAGCCAGGGACATAGGTTCTCTGAATATTCCTTTGTGCCTTCTTCACACTTATGGCATGTGTGTCACTCATCGTCCTTGATGCTTCATAACAGAGAGTCATCTGTGGCCTGAGAAAGATATGAAGGCCATCTTGGGCAAGGAAAATTAGCTAACAGAGGGCAGTGAGAAGTACCAGTGTGAGTGGTGGAATACTTTGCATATTTCCCTAACTGTACAAGCCTCTTATTATTTGTGATAAAGTGTTAGGATTTTGTATAGTCATATATTTATATTTTCATATTTGTATAAGGATACAGTAGGTAAATTCTCAAACGCTATTATATTTATGTGTAATACTGTACAGTATTATGTAAAGGTCAATCATTTTCTTGTCACTTAAGCAATACAGTTGTCATTCATCTTTCTGTTATATGGAAATATTGGTGATTGATACTTCACTTCATGCTGTAGCTCTTTTTATGTGGTGATGTGCTTTAAATTTTAATTGGGAGCCTCCAGTTGATTCATTTCATTTTTGGAAGGAGCTTCTGCAGTTCAGAAGTTCTGTCTAGAGGTGAATAAAATTGTGTGGAGGTAACAACACTAGTATGATCAATATATCATCAGAGTGAATGGGTGAATGCCAACACTATTTTTTTTTTTTTAATCTCTAGTATTTGACAGATAATAATTGTTTAAGCCATTGAACTATGAATAAACAACAGAGAATTTGTCGTAACTATCATTGTACTTGCCGTAAATATGATTTAACTAGAGTTTTTTGTTCAGCAGCAGTAAATTACCATTGTTTATCACAGTACTGTATAAGCCTAAAGGAATGTTTGGATTTCTGTACTGTAAGTTTGTATGCACAGTGTGTGTGTGTGTGTGTGTGTGTGTGTGTGTGTGTGAGAGAGAGAGAGAGGATGCTTATGTAGGTGGATGTCTAGAAGTCTTGTGTGTGTGTGTGTGTGTGTGTGTGTGTGTGTGTGTGTGTGTGTGTGTGTGTGTGTGTGTGTGTGTGTGTGTGTGTGTGTGTGTGTGTGTGTGTGTGTGTGTGTGCATGAGTGCTTCCGTGCGTGAATTGTTTTATGAATATAAATGCATTTTCTACAGTACAGTACATTAGAATCAGCCGTTGTGCACAGTAGAGTTTGATGTATCATCTATATCTTGCATGTTTTTATGTACCCATGTGGTCAGTAGATTTCTGATAAGGTTCTTTGATATTCATAAGGATTAGATTGCTTGCACCACATGAATTGGGAGGTAAAATCACCATACTCAAAAGAGATATTGAGGGTTGCATGGGGACATGTCCATTTGTTCAGCCTCTACCCTTTCTTGTCATCTGTCATTAAAAAGGGATTAAAGAATCCCCCGAGCTAGACCTTACAATGAGATCATATAGCCCCGCTAGGTAACAGGAGGGCGCTACCCTTCCCGGCACGGCAGTCCCGCGCGCGGCTCGAACTCGTGACCCCCTGGTCCCGAGCTTGATGCTCTACCTCTGAGCCACCGTGCCCCCTTGTCATCTGTCATGTATAATATCTTTTTGCAATACACATTGCTTAGGTGGATTGCTAATTGCTCAGACAAACTACCTCTTCCCATCTTTAGAGGGTACTAAGGCTCAGGATGATGATGATGATGATGAACTGTAGAAAAGTCATGGAGTTTAGGTCTATGAAACATTAGGGTGTCAATACTGATTATATTTTCCATAATAGTGTGGTATGTATGTGTGACAGGGAAGCCTGTGCAAACATTACAGTCTGGGTAGGTACTTTGAGATTGTATCTGGAATCATGTGAGGCCCCATAATTCAACTAGCATACATGTGCACGGTGATAATTAGCATGTGGTCTTGCTTTTGTGTGGTACAGTATATGTGAAATATAAGGTGATATTATATTTCATCATCTCGACCTTTTTATCCCCACCAAAGGATGGGAAAAGGTAAATATTACATGTACACTGATGCAAAGTTGCTTTGTCTTTCGGGGCACAGAATTGTGGAAAGTGTTACTTATCTTGAGGAAGTGATGTTGCAGTATTTTTCAAGCTGTATTGAGAATATTTTAATGCTTGAATTACCAGTTTACAATAAATTTTATAATTTAAGAAGCCTCAGACACCATATAGCAGTACTGTTAATACAGTGAAATGACTTTAATGTGATGATTTGTTAGCAAAATATTCCACAGTGTATTTCAACCTAGCCATTCTTCTCCAAAACTTCCCATTAGAAAATAGCCATAATGAAAATAAACCATCCTTTGGCTTTGATAATGCTGGATTGAAGTTGCTGTTGAATGTCTAGAATACCTCATGACCTGGAAGTGTTTTTTCTCAGGTTTGCTTGACAGTAAGCATTTCACTATGTTCGGTGCACTTGCATTTTTTTTTCTTGCTAATACTGTACCAGACAAATTTGTTCACATGAGAGAAATCGTAGTAGTCAAAGGAGCTTCAGACTTTTTCAGTTAATCATTTCGCTGCAATCAGTACTTAAGAATTTTGTATTGGCTAACACTAGATGATTTGTTTAGTCAGTAGAAATCAGAGGAGTTGAAGGGTTAAAGACATTTCACTGTAGTACAAATGTTATGATTACCACCTTATACTTGCTTTATATACTTGTTAGTTTGGTACAGTAGAATAAGTCCTTGTTTGGTACAGTAGAATAAGTCCTTGTTTAGGACAGTAGAATAAGTCCTTCTTTTAAGTCTTCCCTTTTGCTCTATGTTTTTTATTCTAAGTCTCCAGGAAATTAAGATAAAATGCCTATTTAAATATTAACTTCTACTTTTACCTAGTTTACCGTATCAGTTGTGTGGTCAAAGCTGATATTTTTTCTCACATCTCTGACTTCTGACAAGGACTGCTTGTACTGTACTTTTTCTCCCGGGTGAAATATTGTACTCTACATTATCAACAGTGGTGCGGGCAGCTCTGTTGAATCAGTTACATATGCTGTAAAGTAATGATCTGTACAAATGTCTCAGCTCCCTCCATCCCCTGAATGGAGGATGGTGGATTGCAGAAGTGTAGCTTCAGCATGCAGTCCACCAGGTTCACATCAGATGAGACTGGGGCCATGACAACAGAGTATTGGCCTGTATGTGAACTTCTGTGGCCCAGTGATGTACATTAATATTTACCGGTACTTTGTTCTTGCTAGTGCTAGATGGTTTTACTTGGCTTCATTAACCCTTCACTACCAGGGCATTCTTTGTAGCTGAATAAAATCATCTGGAGGTATCAGGAGTAAAATAAGTATTGCAGTACATCATCAGACTGAAAAGGTTAACATTGCAGGTGTTTTCATGTTAGTCCATTAACCGTGCTGTGCATCTTTTCTCAGATACTCTTAATATAGTTGTTGAATTTTCATAGTCAGATATGCTAAGTGTTCTGTGAACTGATATCTGTTTTTTGTTAGTGTACAGAGGAAATTTTTAGTTTTCATGTTTTCAGTATAAGTAGGAAAGTGCAATATTATTTACAGTGTGAATCATTGTTAAAATAAATATGGAGACTGAATATGACTTGCATCTCTGCATACAAAATATTTATTATCAGATTAAAGTACAATAGTTTGATATGACAACAAGACAGTATAAGAAATTTTGATGCTGACATTATGTTTTCTATGGTACTTTAAGGAATTTATATTTAGACCACATTATAAGAAATTTTGATGCTAACATAATGTTCTCTATGGTACTTTAAAAGGATTTATATTTGGACCTTGATAATTATGAAAGGCAACATTAATGTTAAGGTACTTTGATATTTGTGACTGGCATATCCTGCTTTTTGTAAATTACAATATTTCTTTTCCTTAATTTTTGTTTCTGAAGTAGGCTACAGAGGTAGATTTCTGATCATGAATTATGGGTTCAGTCTGTATTATTCTTAACCCCCTCAGGCCAAAGTTGTCATATTTGTTTTATTTTTGCTGCTACAAGACTGTACTAAGTGTGGAAAGGATATGTAGTTGTGGATGAGCTAATGAATATATCTCCTCTGGTGCTAATAATGTAAGTTTGGTCAAGTTATCTGGACACCCTGACAAGATTTCTCTCCTAAGCTGAAAACAGTAGAATTGTATGGAAGTAGCAAGAACAAAATAAAAAATACATCATTGGGCTGAAGGGGTGAATGAGAGATGTTTAGCAATGGTAATTTATATATGATGTAGTCAGAGGATGATGTAAATACCTTGGCTAGTTGAAAGTTAGCCAGTTGTGTTCTACATTCTGAACTTTATTTCTCCTGTCTGTTTTCTCTCTCTCTCTCTCATATATACTCATATACTGTACTGTATACAGTATATATTAACCCTTTGAGTTTAGTGATGTGTTTCATATTTTATTCTTGTTACTTCAAGACAGTTGCACAGAAGAGGGGGACCTTTCTGTGGTGGCATTAAGATAGCTGGGTGGCTCCATTGCCTAGTCATACAAATGTCCCTCAGCTCCCTCCTTATCTCCTGAAAGGAGCACGGGAAAAGGGCAGCGTCAGCTTACATTTTCATGTGTTTATGTTTCAGATGACCAAGGAGTCAAAATAACAACTCAAGATGATTTTATTTAACCTGGGAATGACCTCTTTTAGTGAAGGTGTTTACCCCTTCCATCCAGTGATGTAGTTATTAATTCAGTTCTTAATGCTGCCAGATGATTTTCAAAGGGGTAAATTAGCCTCTCCAGTTTGAAAAGTCTGTCCTAAACTGAATAAAATCAAGTGGTTGAAGCTAGTATAAAATGTGATCAGAGTGAAGGGGTCTGCAACAACAAACCCCACCAAAAGACTCTGAAACTAAATGAAATCATCATGGTGATAGCAAGAATAAAACAATAATATGCCTGGCCTGATTGGGTTAAGATGTTAATACTATAAATTATTATTATTATTATTTGTGTAGCATAGCATACCATGAGCAGATATGGAATGTATTATAGTGAGATGTAATATTATTTATTTTTTCAGTGAATGGAGTTGTGATGTGTGGCTTATTAAGTTATTAAGGAAATATATTTAAGTATGTTTGTCAGTGCAGAAAATTATGAATCAGAAAGATGATATTGTAATGAAATGAAGAATAAAGTCATAATCTTAACAGGACTTTTTTTCCCCAGCATGTACATGAAATCAACTTTTTTTCACACTGAGACCCACCGACGTGCATCAATCATGTCAGTTAATTGCAACTCACCTGTTAGCAGTGACCTGGCCAGTAAAGACACGTATCACCACGGTCTCTTTGACAATGAAATTCAAGGCGAAAGTGATTCCTGATGTGGAGGACAAAGATTATGTGGCACCAGAGTTAGTAATGAACTGAAGTAATGAGGTAACATTGCCAAGTTAGGTGCAATATGTTGATGTATTTGGTAAGGGAACAACGCTTATATTGCCTATATTATTGTGTGAAAAGCAATATACTCTTGTACTACATATAAATTCGTACCAAATAAATAAATATCTACTGCGCTGTGTGGTTTTGGTTGTTTCTCTCGCGAAAGGAGCGTATTTTATGAAGCGCGGCATGATAAATTCGGTAGTCAGGTGAGGGATCTCTTACCTGTTTAGAATATTTTTCACCAGGTGAGCACTTTCTCGCTGAATTTTCGATGTTTCTCACCAAAAACGAATGTTTGAGCCAAAAAAAAGACCATGTTGAAAATCATTCGGGTTCTGAGGGTGGGTTAGGTAAAAAGCGGTCGGGACTGGGTGGATTAATAGTGATGTGTTTTTATGTTCTGTACCCAAAAATTTGTGTCTATGGTTAAACCTGTGAGGTAGATTCAGGATTCCAGAGATCTGAATGGTGAGTGGTTGTTGCTTATGCCTGGCTGAGAAGACCCATTGGCTGCAGGTCAATTGCTTCTATTGGGTTGTCCCATTGGTTTCTTACACTGTTCGCGTGTAATGAGTGTATGGCTCATTTCACTGAGCATCCCTCCCTATTTTTCCTATCTTTCCTGTCACTTCTTATTGCTTTTCTTTCTTTTACAGGTGGCTTTACATTGAGTGACAAGCCAAATGGTTTCCTGTAAGCCAAGAAACCATTTACGACGCTGGGTGGTAACCATATAACCAAACCATACGTGCTCCCTACGTGTCAACAAGTGGGTTGGTGGAGGGTTAGTGCCCTTCCCTGTAAAACAAATAACTCAAAGTCAAATGGCCACCCCTTACGGGATTATGGCATCTGGCAATAGATAGATAGATAGATGCTGTTGGTAATTACTCATCTATCAAAAGTCCATGCTTTCTGAACCCTATCTTACCCCATCCTTTGGTTGAAAAAAGAAGGCTTGAAGTAGGGTCTTTTGGGGTATTAGAAAAGGGTAGAGTGAGATCTTACTGTGTTATATTTATCATAGTACTCATAAGACAGCCTTACTTCAGTTTATTTTTTAAAACTGACGAGTATCTGTATCCCACAGCAGTTGTTTTACCTGCAAGTGAAGAATGCTATACTTAGTGATGAAATCTACTGTCCCCCTGAAACATCAGTTCTGCCAGCAAAATATGCAGTGCAGGCCAAGTATGGGGATCAGAATGCAGAAATCCAAAAGTCCCTGTCCAACGACCAGTGCCTCCTCCCCCAACGTGTGACGGTGTGATGGACCAGCATAAATTCACACGGGACGAGTGAGAGGAGCCCATCATGGTACCATGAGCACGAGGGAATGCTTAGGTAACAGCTGAGGAGCGAACAGTTAACAGTTGACCTATTTAAGGGGAGACAGAACTGAGAGGTTTGGAAGGCAACAGAGATCTTCAGTTCATCAAAACTTGGCAATTTAGATAAACATGTAAATGCTAGAAATCATCTCCAATGCATTGCTGTCCCCAGAAACTCCCTGAAGAAGGGTGACCATGGCAGAACCACTTTTTGTCTATTTCTTCACAACATGCCTCTCATTCTGCCAGTTTCAACTTTTTTTCCTCACCAGCGTACACCTTCACTCTCTATTCAGTATTTTTTTTTTTCCCCAGATGTCACTGGTCAAACATATTGATTTGTAGATAGATAAAACTCATTATTTTTTTATATATAGTATTTAGATACCTGCACCTTCTTTTGTAGATTAAGAGTATCCTGTGCTGTCTTTTTGGGGGGGACTGTTACCTAACACCATAATATTCTGTTCCAGAGCGGATGCAACGATGGAATACCTGAAGCTGGCACAGGACTTGGAGGTGTATGGAGTCAACTACTTTGACATTAAGAACAAGAAGGGCACAGAGCTCTGGCTGGGAGTAGATGCTCCTGGCCTCAACATCTATGAAAAGGTTGACAAGTAAGAGACTGGCTCTTGAGATTGTCATATATTTAGTGTACTGTCAAGCAAGTGGTAAAACCTACATGCCAAAGTGGCTGTTGTTTGTGGTGATATTTAACATTTTTTGTGATGCTGGTCTCTGCAATGCACTTGTATGCTCATTTTGATATGTATAAGTCTGTATTACATTCATCATACAGCAAAAATCATTACTAGGCATCTGTGTCAGCCATATTAAGCCACTTGTATTCCCTTCATGATTTGATGTCCCATCTTTTTTTTTTTTCTTTATGTGTCCGGCTCTGGGCAAAGGCTTCAGGGCCTATTTCTCGGGGGCAGTGGCCTATCCCAAGGTCCAGTAGTCCTCCTACTCCTCCACATGTCACCACTTCGGCGCTAACACCCACCGTCCATATCGATTACGTGCTAGGGCTGTCTCATACAGGACTAGTGTACTGGTATTAGCGGGGCTATTTTTACAACATGCCGGCAGGTCTTCTGGTAGATCAGGAAAGTCTGCATTTGTGAAATTCAAATCCTTAAACTGTTCCCTGCCCCAGCCGGGATTCGAACCTGGGTCCATGAGAACTGCAGGCCGCCTCTCTACCGATTCAGCCACCGCCTCCCCCATCTGCACATTGTCCTCCTATAGTGAAAGCAAAGTCCTTTCAGTGGTGAAACAGGACTATAGGATAAGAAATTATCTTCACGTCAAATTTGAATGCCCATCATTTTTGGTATAATGAGTCATTACCTATAGAGGGCAAATCTATCTATCTGTCTATCTATCTATAGCCCGACGCCCTAATCCCGCAAAGGGTGGCCGCAGACAAAACGCGTCCAAGTCTCTCTGTCACCCACCATTTGCCTACCTTCCCTCCAGCTCACTTCCCCTTCCCTCATATACCTCTCAACTCCATCCCTCCACCTCATTCTCCGCCTTCCCCTCTCTCTCCCTCATTTTAAAAATACTAGATACTGTATTATTCTTGTTGCATGGTAGTGTGAGTTGCATTTGTAAATGTGCTATTACTGCAGTGGCCACTTAAATGGTCCACATCCACTTGTTCATTCCAGTAATGGATCCTCTTCATCCAGGTTGATGCCTAAGATTGGATTCCCCTGGTGTGAGATCTGTAACATTTCTTTCAAACGACCACAAGTTTGTCATCAAACCCATTGACAAGAAGGCCTGAGATTTCCAGTTCTTTGCACCACATTTGAGGATAAACAAATGCATCTTGGCTCTGTGTATGGGTAATCATGAACTGTACATAAGGTGCCGGAAGCCAGACACCATTGAGGTAGAGCAGATGAAGGCTCAGGCACATGAAGAGAAGCATGCCAAGCAGCAAGAAAGGTGAAATTACTGCATCTTTTGTATTATGCTTATGAGTACTATTTTTGAGGTGTGGTTGCTTTTTAAATTGTGTAATACCAGTAATGGCATAGGTCAATCTTTTAATAGTAAATGTTCGAGGGTAACTCTAGGTATCTGCACCATAAGGGAAGTAATATGGGACTGACTTACCATTATTAGAACTTTCAGTTCTAAGTTTGATACTCCTCATGTGAACACTGATTATATATTGTACTCTACAAATGTAGGGACACATCCATTGTTTCCACCACAACACATTTATCTCATTAAAAACATCTCATTATTACAACACAGGCAATTCATAAACATAGTGCAACAAAGAATCAATGGGAACATCCCCATCCCCTTGAAGAGACTGGTTTCCTTGAGTTGAGTCCACTGGGTTCACATGCAGATGAGCCTAGGTTAACAAGAACAGCAGCACATAGTTTCCATTTTGTTTAACAGAGAGAAGATGGCACATGAGATTGCCCTGAGGGAGGAAGCAGAAGGAGTATGAGGAATGACTCAAATCTATGCAGGAGGATATGGAACAGTGACAGAAAGAGCTTCTGGACGCTCAGGAGACCATCCATCGTCTTGAAGAACAGCTGAAGCAACTGCAGCAGGCCAAAGAAGAACTGGAGGCCAAGCAGACAGAGCTGAGAGAGATGATGATTTGACTAGAGCAGGCCAAGGAAGAACTGGAGGCCAAGCAGACAGAGCTGAGAGAGATGATGATTTGACTAGAGCAGGCCAAGGAAATGGAACTGGAGGAGAAACTCAAACTGAAAGAAGAAATCCGTGCCAAGTAGTAGGAAGTCGACCGGATCCAGCAAGAGGTTAACCACAAGGATGAGGAGACTGGGAAGCTGCAGGTTAGTATGGTGTTTTTGGTTCATGTCACAGTAAGTTTGGGGAGTTGGGTGGAATCAGGCTGGGATGTGTTGTGATGAAGAGTTGAGTGAGAGAAACGATATATAACTGGTTATTGTAGTCAGTCTGTCTAAGGTTGCACCTGAAGTCTACCTGTCTCTGTAACTGGTTGACTGTCAATATGAGGCAAGTATGCACTGTAAGGAGCTTTTCTCTCCTCTGCTTGTATATTGTGCAAATGAAAATAAATCATTAAAGAACTTTGTTGGGTAGTAACCATAATCATTTGGGTGCATGGTTGTCAGGTGGGTTGTCTCTAAGTGGGTGAGGTCTGTGAAAGTTTCCATCTGAGGGATGAGTGGGAGGGATTTACCTTTTTTCCTCAAAAAAATCAGGTTGCCACTGCTTTTACACGCCTTGGTGCAATGGTATCAGTACCTGACTGCTATGCAAGAGGTCCTGGGTTCGATTCCCATTCGAGGAGCGTATAAAGTATATTTGTACACACGCGTTTAATGTGTGTTTCTCGGAGTTGTAGCTCACATAATGCCACTCAGGGGCAAGTGTTATTTTACTTTTAAGGCAGACTGAGATATGAGAGGTTGCCGTGATATGTGTTGTGGGATGTTTAGTTTTTTTGCCTAATTTTAGTTGTATTTTTTTATTTGTAAGAATTCATAATGTTATCTTATTGTTTAATTAACAGACTGTACAAAAGTAAAATAACTAAGAGACATAAGTTTTTATGAGTGTTGTATCACTGTCAGATAATCTTTAATAATGTATGTTATGTATAATTTGTGGTAGATTTTAAGGCAATAATTGTCTATGTGTGTGTGGATGAAAGGATGAGAAGATATGTAATGGATGCAAGAGCATATAGAGGTTGGGTGGTGGTCAGAATCAGGGTCCAAACAAAATGGAGGAAGAGAAGAAGGGAAGGACAAGCGGAAGTAGTTCTTACATGGAGGGTAGAAAAGTTACAGGAGGATGGAATAAAGGCTGAATATAAAAGAGAAGTGGAGGAGTGATTGGGTAAATATAGGTTGGAGCAGATAGGGGATATGAAAGGTGTGTGCAAGATATTCACAGAAGAAATCTGTGCAGCATGCGAGGTGGTGTGTGGGGTGAAGAGAAGATGAAAGGGGGTTCAGGGAACAGCATGGTGGACTGGAGAGGTGAGAGAGGCTGTGACACATAAGAAGAAAGCATATAATAAGTGGATGAGGAACAGGGGCGTCAAAGAAGTTGAGAGACAGAGGAGAGAGTCATATGTAGAGAGGAGGAGAGAGGTGAAAAGATTAGTAAGAGAGAGTAAAAAGAGAGTGGATGAGGAATTTGGAAGGAATTTGAGTGTAAAGTGGAGGGAATGTAAGAAAATGTTCTGGAAAGAGGTAAAGAGAGTCAGACAGTGTGCCAAAGAAGTTAGTTGGGGTGTGAAAGATAAAAATGGTAGATTACTTGTGGAGAAGGAAGAAAAAGTGAACAGATGGAGAGAACACTTTAATGAATTAATGAATTGTTGAACATAGAGAATGAAAGTAATGCAAGTATAAGTGGCTGGGGAATGGCTGGGAGAAGGAAGGTTGTGAGAAGAGAGGAAGAAATCAGTAGGATGGAATTGGTGGAAGCAATGAAGAAAGTTAAAATGGGGAAAGCCCCAGGAATTGATGGAGTGTGTGGTGAAATGCTGAAGCATGGGGGTGAGATAGTAGTAGAATGGATGTGGAAGGTGTGCAGATTGGCCTGGGAGGAAGGTAGAGTCCCGGAGGATTGGAAGTAAGGTATAATTATTCCCCTGTACAAAAGAAAAGGGGAAAAAGAAATGTGTGGTAATCATAGGGGCACTTGCCTTCTTAGTGTAATAGGAAAAGTATATGGTAGGATACTTATTGACAGAGTTAGGGAAATAACAGAGGAATTAGTGGGAGAAGAACAGGGAGGTTTTGGGAAGGGAAGAGGTTATGTAGACCGGATATTCATTCTTAGATCTTTAGTGGAAAAGTTTCTAGAGAAGGGAAAGAAGTTGTATGCGGCCTTCATGGATCTGGAGAAAGCATATGACAGGGTGGATAGACAAGGATTGTGGAAAGTATTAAGAATATATGGAGTAGATGGGAAGTTGTTCAAGGCTGTGAAGAGTATGTATGAGGGTGCTAAGGCTGCAGTGCGTGTGGATGACAAACTGGGTGAATTTTTTCATTTGAAGGTTGAATTGAAACAAGGATGTGTCATGTCTCCATGGTTGTTCAGTCTGTACATGGATGGAGTTATAAAAGAGATACAAGGTCGGGCGGTGGATGTTGGAGCGGCCCTAGTAAGAGAGGGAAGTGTTTGGAAACTCCCCTTACTGTTGTTTGCAGATGATACTGTGTTGTTGAGTGAAGATGAAGGGGAGCTACAAGGCTTGGTAGATGAGTTTGGGAGAGTGTGTAAGAAATGGAATCTAAAGGTGAATGTAGGGAAAAGTAAAGTGATGGTCTTCGAGAAAGGTGAAGTCAGTGAATGTACAGTGAGACTGGATGAGGAGGATATGGAGAATGTGAGTGCATTTAAGTATTTGGTTAGTGTGATGAGTAAGGATGGAAGTCTGGAGGGTGAAGTGCTTGAAAGGGTGCAGCAGGGAAGGAAGGATGCTGATTCCCTGAAGGCAGTGATAAGAAACAGGGAAGTGAGCATGGAAGTGAAAAAGTTTTGGACCCTGTTGGAGGGACAGAAGTCAAGAGTGAGAGCAGTGGATATGAGTTATTTGAGAGGAGCGTGTGGAGTCACATGGAGAGAGAGACTAACAAATAAGGAAGTGAAGGAGCATTGTGGTGTGGATGTGGATGTGATAGGAAGTGTTAAGGTGGTTTGGGCATGTGGAGAGGATGGAGAATGAAAGACTGATGAGGAGAGTGTATGTGAGTGAGGTGGAGGGGGGGAGAGGGAGGGGGAGGGGGAGGCCGAGGATGAGATGGAGGGATGGAATGGAGAGGTACTGTATATGAGAGAGGGGGGTGTGAGCTGGGAGCGGGGCAGTGAAATGGCGGGGGACAGAGCGACGTGGAGGCGATTTGTTTGTGGCCACCCCATGCGGGATTGAGGCATCTGGCGATAGATAGATAGACAGTAGTTCATGTAAGTCTTTGTATGCCTCTGTCATTTAGTTTTTAGCTGGTGTGCTTGGCTTTCAGCTTTATGTTGAACTGTGGTACCTACCTTTTCCTTGTTTTGATGATGATCTTGCAAGATGTTGAAGCAAGAGCTTAACCTGTCACGTCCCGACCGATTTCCTACCTCTGATACCCCCTGGTCTTGAGCAATTTCGGATTTTTTTTTTTTTTTTTGCCTCAAACCTTCGCTTTTGGTGAGAAACATTGAAAACTCATAAAGAAATCCCCCTGCTGACCTTATAAATGTTGCTACAGGTGACGAGTCAGCCTTACCTTTCGTTCTCTCTCAGGGTATCGGGCCTCAAAGAAAATGAACTATGGGAGGGTAAAGTAATTCAAGCCACTTTGAATTACGTATTTATTTATTTATGTGGTACGAATTTGTGTGTAGTACAAGACTATATTGGTTTTCACACAATTATATAGGCGATAAAAGCATTGTTCAGTCACCAAACACATCCGCATATGGCACCTTCCTTTACGACATTACCACCTTATCACTTCTGTTTGTTTCTTGCTCTAGCTTCTTTATTTCTTTGTCCTCCACCTCAGGAATCACTTTCACCGTGAATTTTGTCATTGGAGAGACCGTGGGGCAACATGTCTTTACTGGCCAGGTCACTGCTAACAGGTGAATTGCCGAGTGTGGGGGGGGAGGGGGGGAGGGATCAGGTGGGGCCAGGCAGTAGCCCCACTTGACAGCAGATAGAGGAAGGTCTCCCACATATGCCAACCAAAAACCACCTGCGAAACTTGAAAATTGTGCAAATTATGAACCTTGCAATTGCACGACGTACCAATATGTCGATGGGTCTAGCTGTGACAAAACATTGCGACGTACCCATTCGTCGATGGGACGGGACGCCTCGGGTTAATAAGGGGCAGCCGTGTGTAGGCATAGGTGGTAAGGTAACTTGTGTGTTGATTCTGAATTTAATTCAGATTTTTAAATAGGTTGAATTTGATTATGTAAGACAGTGAACTCTTAGTAATGATTTTTTGCTGCCTACCTACTTCATTCAGTGCACTTAAAATTCTTACATTGTGCTTTTGTATGGTTTGCAGCATGTCTTCCTTGTCATGGGAAAATATCTTGATTTTAGCTACTGTGTTCAGACACCCATGAATTCTTTGTCAATGTTTGTAAGTAGCCAGCCAAGTCACTATTCAAGTGTGACTGCCAGACTGAGTCAAGATCAGTGTTGTCTTAGTCTGGGGGTGAGTCAAAAGAACCTGATGGAGGTCACTGAGTCTTGCATCACTGTCTTTACTTCATTTATCCTTTTTTGAGAGTACTTGCTGTAAATGAAGAAATTGAGTAAGAGGGGGAGTAAATAAATTTACAGCAACTACATATGATCTTGAACTGGTCTCTCAGTTGAATGACTACCATCCTAAACAAGATCTGTTTTGTCCCCTACACTCTTCAACCTATACATGCATGACATACCCACACCCCACACACAACAGATACACATAGCTTCCTATGCAGACAACATAACACTTACATGTACACACCAAAATGCAAACACAGCCGCACAGATCCTCCAACTTTACCTCAACACACTACAAGAATGGTTCACCACAAACAGGCTCAAAATAACCCCAGCCAAATCTACAATGGCCCTTCTAACAAACTGGACAGCAGAACACAGTCACATTCCACACCTCACCGTAAACAACGCTCCCCTACCACACACACACACACAGAATCCTTGGTGTAACATAAAATACGTCAGTGTCATTTAAACAACACATCACATTCATTCTTTCATTCATTATCCAATCCTGTGTCGCCCCACAGAGGAGCGTAGGAGCCCGGGGCTAGGCAGGTTGGTCCTGACATTTAAAATGAGAGTGACCAGCCTCACTCATTCCTGAATGGCATTACTTGAGCAATAAACCCCAACCATCCTTTGGATATAAACCTTCGCCTGCTCAATCCGATTGGAGCGCCGTAATTACCCACTAAACCACCAGTCACCAAAATTTGGTTATATGGTTACCACCCAGTATAGTAAATGGTTTCCAGTTGTACAGGAAACCATTTGGTTTGTCACTCAGTGTAGAGTCACCCACAGGCAGAAGGACGAGGAAAGAATGAAGGGAAGAAAGACAGAAGAGGGAGTGTAAAGTCACCCGTAGGCAGAGGGACAAGGAAAGAATGAAGGAATATCAAAAATAAATTAACACCAAGACTCAGTGCCTTGAGGTCACTTGCCCATACAACATTTGGGCACAACAAAGAAACCACCACCACAGTATACAAACAATATATACGATCAGTGATGAATTATGCAAGCTCTGCTTGGGCTCCTAACCTCACTAAAACACACTATAACACTCTTCAGACCATACAGAATGAAGCCCTAAAAATGATCACAGGCTGCACAGCTACTACACACATAGCCCACCTACACCAAGAAACCAAAGTCCTCAAAGTCAAGGATCATCTAGACATGAGAGGCACCCAAATTCTCGCTGCAGCCTCCACAAACCCACAACATCCACTACACTACATGGCAGCACATCCACACACACACCAAGGAACATCAAAACAACACTCAGCACATGATATCATACACAAATACTGTCATCTCTCCCCCCTCGCCAGCCTCAGACCAGCTTCCAGAAGCATATCCACACTCAGATCACTCGCTGTTCCATTCAGTCACTTATAGACAACACACAGCTGCTTGCATGGCCTCCTGATATCCATCCTTCTGAATCCTGCCTCCTTCATGAGGACAGGGTCCACCTGGCCAGGCTAAGATGTGGGCATCATCCAGCCCCCTTAAGTTATCAGAAGAGGCTGGATGACTCCGTCGCTGACGCCTGCCTGGGATGTAATGCAGCACCCCATACTATTAAGCACATCATGGAAGACTGCATTGCACACAATCACCTACGCCAACAACCCAACATACACTCCTCGAGAGCTCTGTGGGAAAGCCCAGTCTCGGCCATGGCCTTCCCTAGGGACTCAAGGCTGTTCAGCCAGACTGCCTAGGGAACAACTACTACCAAGGACTTGAACATTTTTAATTATTGAATGTTTTCGCATGTATTTTTATCTAAATGTCTCTTTAGATATATTTAGTGCATACCTTGTGCAACTTTTTGCTGGCAGCAGAGTCATTCAAAGGTAATTTAGTTATTTTGAAGATTGTGCATAGTAAGCATGTTAACTAAATTCTATACAACTCTATCAAAACCAGTTAATCAGTAATACAGTACTGTAGTTTTGTATCTTTGAGGAAATAATTGTATTAGCATTTTCCTGCTGTTTGTAACATAATTTTATATGAAACCCATGTCATGATAAAAATGCATAGCTTCATGTAAGAGAAGGTTGTAAGTACACTTTTAATGGAGTAAATGATGGATTTGTTTTGACAGAGTTCATTTATCACGTAATATGGAACTGTCATGAAATAGCACAACCTCTTTACTGTAACTGTGTCTTCCTTATAGTTTCCTCCTCCAGATTATATTATGTATCTCAGGAAGACTTTAAATTCAATAGGCTAGATATTTCATTAACTATTTCACTGTAATTGGGGCTAATATACCTGACAAATTGGCTAATTAATGCATCATTAAGAGGTCAGGGTCATTATTTTCTTAAGTGCTTATGAAGATATGTCCTTACCACTAATTAGCATTTTAATTGACAAACTCTCTGACTATGAGGGTGCTTTCCTCAGTTAAATAATAAAATGTCTTCTGTATTACCAGCAAGAATGAAAGTAAAATATCACTTTGAGGTGAAGGAATGAAAGAAAAGCATAGGTGAAGGAGTGAAAGGAAAGCTTAGAAATGTTTAACAACTTTGGTAATGAATTTATGTTGAGGGCTGCCATGGCTAAACACTATCATTTTTTATCATAATCAGATACCAAATGTAATGGAAACATTTACCATGAAGATGGTTTTTTATTCTAACTGAAATCTTCAAGTGGTTTTTCATTGCATTGCATACTTCATCTCTGAATCTGTAACATTTAAGCATTGTAAGAAATGTTAGGTGTTGAAGTAATATAAAATGCTTTCTTAAAATATAACTCTGCTTAGTTTACTACCTGCTTTGAAGAATGTGCAGCATGTAGTCATAGCTTCCTGTCACTTATATCTCATTGCTAAGGACCATGTGATTCTTGTGCTTATTTAAAGCTAAGCTTATTGATCATATTACAGATACAGGTTGAAGCAGGCTTGGTAAGCATTGAAAAGTCAGCTTTTGTTGTTGTCTTTAACATTTATCATAAGTCAGGGATGTGTTTTGAAATATTACGTCTGTCTATACATTGCGTTTTTCCCCAGGTTATCAGTAAATACTGACATAATTGTAAACAAAGTAGGGGACTAAAAGAGGAACACCCCAGATTCTGATGCTTGGGAAATTCATGTTTAATGCTTAATGTTTTAGATATTTCTTTGATTTGACTCACCCCTTCAGCATGTCTTTAGTTATCATCAGTAATGACATTGCCAGATTAGTGGCTGGGGTGGCACTACCCACCTTGGAATTATGCCTGGCCACCTCACATTTCCAGATGAATACCCCCAAACTCCCATAAAGAGTTCTTCCTGGGCCTCCCCATAATCAGGCTTGGTCATGCCCTAACCTTCAGATAATTCTATTAAACTTAGTAGAGACCCCTTTTGTGGAAGTGTTAATCTTAATTGAGTCAAAACGTGTGATGAGTATCAAGCAAATTGTAACTCAGTCCTTAAATATCTGGACCAAGAATCTTTACCCGAGGTCCTGAGGAGCAATAAATGACTGGTTGATAGGTACTTAGATAGGTAAGAATAGACCATGTAAATTGAAGAGTAATTACCATGTTTTCCTTTTCTCAACTTAGATCCTCTTCAAGTCCAAATTAGGTGAAAATTGTTGCATTTCCATAATAAACAGCTTTTCCAAATGTTGGTGTAATTCTGCAATGTGAACTGCTGCTACTACTACTACTACCACCAACAACAACAATAACAACAACAACAACAACAACAACTACTACTACTACTACTACTGCTACTGCTACTACTACTTCTACTACTACTACTGCTACTGCTACTACTAGACCAGCTGTGTTCTCCCCCTCTTCTCTCTTTCTCATCGAATATTCGTTTATCCGTAGTTTCCTCCTTACTTAGTGCTTTGTGTAATATCTCCCTCTTTTCCTCCTCTCCTGCCATCTCTCTCTCTCTCTCTCTGTCCGTCGTTACTCGGAATAAAATTAGTGAATTCATCTTACTGCGTTGACGTCATTGTCCTGTGACGTCATCATTAAGGTGTGCAGAAGGTTAATTTATTTATCCTTTTTTCTTCTACAATTACAGTAATATTAGTGTGTGGGGGGAGGGAATATGTGTGTGTTATTATGTGTGTGTGTGTGGTGTTTGTGTATGAGGATGTATGTGTGTGTGTGTGTGTTTGTGAGTGTCTATGTGTGTGTATGTGTATGCGTGTGTATGCGTGTGTGTGTGTGTGTGTGTGTGTGTGTGGATAGTGTGTGTGTGTGGGTGTGTGTGGATGCGTGGTTTTATATACATATGCAAAAAAAAAAAAAAAAATCAACGCATGATTCAATATATGCTGATACCCACAAGCAAATAGGAAACACGAAATATCCCAAGCACTTTCGTGTATTCACATCTCCAGGGTAGACAGAGTGTCCCACTATGTCTCCCCTGAAGATGTGAATACACGAAAGCGCTCGGGATATTTCGTGTTTCCTTTTCCCTTGTGGATATCAACGTATATTGAATCATGCGTGTTAGTTTTCTTCATACATGTACGTACGTCTGGGGTCGGTGGTCCACTGGTTAACTCATGGGACCCGCGACTGGGAGTACCCGAGGTCGAATCCTGGTGAAGGTCGGGGTCTTTGATGTACAACTGGATGGTTCGCCTTGATCCTCGTGGACTCGATAGGCGATAGGGCCTTGTTTACGGCTTGGTCTCTTCTGCACTGGAATAAATAAATAAATTGTATTGAAATGTACGCCTTTGTAATGCCAATAAAAAGACAAAACCTGTTACCTACCTATTTGTTTGTCTGTCTACCTGTGTTGCTGCCACCAAACGATTTTATTCAGATCGTCATGGTTAAATATGAGGAAGGGTTGGGGGTTATTGCTGATGGGGTAAACAAAAAAATTGATGTATTGATAAATAATGATAAACTTCATTGGTCCTTTCACAAAACCTTAATAAAATCGTCTGGAGGTAGCAAGCATAATTAACAGAAGGAAATGAAGAAATGTAGGAAGATAATGAGGAGAAGGGAGAAAGAAAATGAATGAATGGAAGGAGAAATGCAACAAAATAAAATAATGGAGGAGAGAGAGAGAGAGCAAGTTCCCTCTAGATGGCGCTTGTGAGGCTAAAGCTAAGAAATAAATACCAAACAAATGGGGGCTCCTGATTGGTGGAGAGATCGCCAGGTATCTGACGTCATCACTCAGGCAGAGAGTACAAAATAACTGAACGAAACAAAATGAAACAAAGTTAAACAATGAGGAATAGAAGCAAAATAAGGAAGACCCCTCGACCAGCTTTTTTTTTAGACGGTGGCGCCATCTATTGCAGGAATTTGGAACTACTCGATTTTGCCCGTGTGCTGCCCCTATCTGCATATTTAGGCCAAAAATAGACCTTTAGACCTCATTTTTATGCAATTTTACACCTCCTTATCCCTTCTGAATGTGTATTTTCTTCGTAGAAGGTCGAAAAATACGTAAAAAAAATAAATATTTACATTAACCTATATATCGTTAAATTGCTTGTAAAATGAGCCCCTAACATCAAAATACACTTTGAAAATTACACTGGAATACTATAGGAACAAGAAAAACAGAAAAGAGCAAAAAATAAAGCATATTTTTACCGATAAACCGAAGAAACTGGAGAAGCGGCAACCCTGCAATGGCGGAGGTGATGAGGAAGGTTAAAATTCGCCCCTCCTATTATTTCGCAGCCTGCAGTCCTGGAGTAAGGAGGTAAGTGGTGAGGTCTGGTCGTTTCCCGCTCCCTGGAATATACTAGAAAATTTAGAAGCCCGTATTTAATAAGTGATTTATTTTCCAACCTCCTGGAAATTGTGGAAGGCTCAAATCGACCTTTTTCGTAATGTTAAGCTAGTTTTAAGTAAATTGTGGACAGGAAAATGTGAAAAAGCCGGCAGGTTTTGTAACATATGGAGCCAGCTGGGCTGTTTGAGGACGGAACCGGCTTCTCTCACTCGACAAAGTTAAAAACTGAACATGATTACACACTAAAATTGTCCAAATGAACGCGTGTAGTGGTATATTTCAGTGCAGTACTTTTGATGTATTTCGAAAAGTTTAATTCGTTGATCTATGAGTCTCTAGATTACCTTGATAGTCACAGTAATTCAAATACGAATGAAATCTGAATTATCTTAGCCAGGGGAAAATAAAATCATGGCCTAAAAAATATTCTTAGTGTCATTTGAAATCCATAACATCCTTAAATACCGAATGACGTGTTTTTAAGTATTACTCTTGCTACGAACAGACGAATTCAATTAGCGTGGGAGGGGTTGGACATAGTTTTAACCCCTAAGGTCCTTCTCATACTGAATAAAATCGTCTGCGGGTAGAAAGAATCTAAGACGTAGGCCTGAAAGGGGTAGTCACTTCTAAAATCACCGATCTGACTGGTTACATGATTTTTTTTTTTTTTTTGGCTCATCGTACTTGTCTTTAAATGACCTATTTACTTTAATTGCCTAAAATTAAAGTCCATCTTGAATGCTGTTATATCAAGAGCAACACTAAAATACGGTGCTAGTCACGAAGAATTAAGGAAAGGATGGCGAGCCGTAGCATTGTTATTGTCACTGAGCTACGTGAAATAAAGCTGCAAAAAGACTAAAACCTGGGCCAAGTTATGGTGAAAGAACTATAGTAAAGGTTGATTTATAGCAACGATGTTAAAGGGTGTGTTAAGCCTCTAGTTTGAAGGTTATCTAGAGTTTGCAAGAATATTTAAAGTATCATAGGCTGTGTTTTGGAGTTTTCTGATAAATATATATCTTTCGAATACTTATTTTTGGTGGATTCATGTTTTATCAGCTTTAGGAATTTTAGTAAGATTCGTGAAGGCTAAACACAGTCGAGAAAGTCACTTAAGCTGGTCACTTTCATATTTCATTGCGTTTTTTTTTTTTTTTTTCATAGGTTATAGAAGCCTGGTTAATTATAGTACCATTAACCCTCTCATGGTAAGGACAAATCTAGTTTGTTCTAGCAGCAGTGGATAAGTCTAGTAAATGTAAAATGTTTTGCAATGTATATACTGATTTAAGTGTTTTTTTTTTCAGAATGCGGAATGAGGGCGGAGATATTATTCCCTATTTGTGACTGCCAGCTACCATATCACCACCGCAACCACAATCTCCGTTCATATCACAACTACCATCATCGTTGCAACCCGTCTCCGATCCTACATACCACAGCTACCACCATCCCTGCAACAACCATCTCTGTTCCTACCACAGCTACCACCATCGCTACAACCACAATCTCCGTTCCTACCACAGCTACCACCATCGCTACAACCACCATCTCCATTCCTACCACAACTACCACCATCGCTACAACCATCATCGATCCTACCACAACTACCTCCTCCGCTACAGCAATCTCCGGTCCTACCACAACTATTATAGTCGCTACAACTGTCGTCTCCTACCACAACCACCACCACAGCTACAACCACCATCTCCGATCCTACTACAACTACCACCACCGCTGCAGCCACTATCTTCTTTCCTACCACAACTATCATCGCTAAAACCACCATCTGTTCCTACCACAACTGCCATCTTCGCTACATCCACTATCTGTTCCTACCAGAACTACCATAATCGCTACAACCACCATCTGTTCCTACCACAACTACCATATTCGCTACAACCACAATCTGTTCCTGCCACAACTACCACCGTCGCTGCAACCACCATCTCCGTTCCTGCCACAACTACCACGTCGCTGCAACCACCATCTCCGTTCCTACCACAACTACCATCTCTGGTACAACAATCTCAGCTCCTACAACTACCAACACCGCTGCAACCACCTACCACAGCTACAACCATCTCCGTTCCTACCACAACTACCTGCATCGCTACAGCCACCATCTCCGTTCCTACCACAACTACCACCATCGCTACAACCACCACCATCTTTCCTACCACAATCGCTACAACCACCACTCAAAACAAGGTAAATCTATGTATTTATTTTGTTGGTGAAAATATAACTCTCCTAGAAAATCGCCTGGTGTGGTATGGGTACGGCTCAGTCAGCTGGTGTGGGTATGGATGAGGCAGTGGCATCAAAAAACGAAATAAGACGTAACGATAAGCAGTCCCCAGAACACACAAGCACCCTCCTAAGCTGAATAAGCCTGGAGAAAGAGTAAAAATGTCCTCGGATTGAAGGGCCAAAAATCTTAAAATTCTGAAAAAATAATCCTAAATCTGACTGATATTATAAATCCATATCAGTTTTAAATGTCCAGCCCAACGTAACCTCTTCTAACACAACACAATATTTCTTCTTCAGGTCGTGTAGTCCTTTCACCTTAACTTGACCCAGATTTTCGTCCTTTGCTTGCTTATTTCACGTAGCTCGGTGGCAGGAGGGATAGACTGGGTCTGTCAGTTTTCCATAGTAAGTCAGTGATACTCCTTTTTGATCTAAAACTGCCATCTTTCCATGAATGCAGAGTTGTATGAAGATATAAGAGCTAGATAATTATGCCTGTCACGAAGCATCGCTATGTAAAGGATGAAGAGCCGTAGTATTGTCTTTTCTGACAACTCCGTGAAATAAGTTGCAAAAGACGAAAATCTAGGCCATGTTAAGATAAAATGGGTATAGAATGAAAAGGAGAGGAAGGGAAATGGAATGGAGTGGTATGAGTGAAGTGAGCTGGAGGCGGGGCAGACTGATAGGAGGAAAGGGTGACATGGAGGAGTTTGTAGACACCTCTTTCGGGATTCAGGCGTCTGGCTATAGATATGGTAAGGATTTAGATAAAATATGCAATTTGTCGCTAATATACTTTTTTTTTTTCAGATTACAAACTAGATGTTCCTGAGAAATCCTGAAACGTAAAACACGGGCGGAACAAAAGGTAGAAGTATACAGTTCTGTTTGTTCTACTAATGCTTAACATCTCCTTGGTTGTTTTGTATCTTTTTTTTTTTTTTTTTTACGATTGAGTACATAGTTATCTAAATTCAAGCTGTTTAATTTCCGCCAGAATGTTTACTATAAAGTTAACGATTAAATAATTTGGTATGTCTCTTATAAATTAACGATATATTTAAAAATGTTGCTGGCAAAATAAACTAAACTTTATTTGCAAATTTTTTTGATTTGTTAATTTTTGAAAAGTATCAAATGGCTATCATAAATCTCAGTTCATTTTCATAATTCAGCTATTATTTTATGTGCATTAATACTTTCTTCCCAATACGGTGTGGTTTTAAAGTCCTTAAATAGTGAACTTAGGTGAGGTAGGGGTGGAGCTGGCAGGGGTGGGTGAGGTGGGCAGGGGTAGGTGAGGTGGGCAGGGGTAGGTGAGGTGGGTAGCTTATATAGGTAAAGATGTAAGGAAGGAAGGTACAGTTCAGCTATGGCATTAGGCAGTGTGATTTAGCAGTTAGTGTTTAGTTACACCTTACCTGAATGATACGTAGGTAGGAAGGCTGACAGGCTGTTGATTGGCAGGTTGGTTGGTTGGTTTCCTTCTTCGTTGGTCTTGGTTGAAATCCGGCGCCGGTATCGATCCTTTCTGGTTGTTGTAGGCAGCAAGGTGATCCAGCAGCAGCAGAAACGGTGTCTGGAAGCAGATGCAGCAGAAACGGTGCCTGGAAGCAGATGCAGCAGAAACGGTGCCTGGAAGCAGATGCAGCAGAAACGGTGCCTGGAAGCAGATGCAGCAGAAACGGTGCCTGGAAGCAGAAGCAAGCAGAAGTCAGCAAGTATTTGAATGTATGTGGAATGAGACTAACTTACTGTGTGGATGAGTGTGAATGTGTTGTGAAATTTATGTAACTAGTGATGAACACAAAATTTCAATTTGACAGGTTGATTGGCTTCGAAGCAAGGGGCGTCCAGGATGGGCGTGAGCGAGGGGCGTCCAGGAGGGGCGTGAGCGAGGGCATCCAGCGTCCAGGAGGGGCGTCAGCGAGGAGGGTCCAGGAGAGGGGAAGCATACAGAAAGAGGCCGAGGAAAAGGATGCGAGGAAATGGAGTGAAATGGGGAAACTGGAAGAGGAGTCGGGAGAAGCCAAAGACGCGAAATCTAAACAGAGATGCTGGTAAGCCTGACGTTATTATGGTTTGAGTGACTATATTAAAATAGAATATATAAAAATAACTTGATTACATGATACATTTAGGTTCCATATAATCCCTAACTTCTCCTTTGTTAAAGTATCGTATGCAAACAAGGTTGAAAAAAAATAAAACTGCCTTGTTTTTCAGGGAGTAGCGAGTGCCCTGCCTTGTCCTACCGTGCCTTGCCTTGTCCTACCGTGCCCTGCCCTGCTGTGTTCCATCTTGCCCTGGTTCTGCCCTGAAATACGGTAATGAATTTGTGTATTCCTATAGATGACAGGCCACTTCTAAGCTGAAAATTAGATGGTAGGAAGAATATACAGGGTGGTCCATACATAGCTCAACCTAGTACTCATGTTTGTCTATACTGCATCATTTTCCAACACCCTAATGCATTATACTACAATTAACGTCCGCTAATTACATGGTAACTAATCTCATAAAAAAAAAAAACTACCAGATCCTTACAAAGCAGACTGATCCGTCCCCCCAAAACTAAATGAAAAAAAAATAAACACCCTATAAACCTTAACGCCTTCCAACCAGTGAGTTGTTTTACTACACTGCCAGACTATTTTTCAGCTTAGAAGGCTCCCCGTCTAAGAAGTTAGTCAACATTATACTCCTCTAACCTGGCCTAAAATTCCCATCGCTATTTTGAATGCTGAGATGCAGTAGTAGATAAGAGAATGGTGCTAGTCACGAAGTGCTATTAAACGAATGTAATATAGTATTAACGTTTTTTCTGCCACTGGGTTACATGAAATAAGCCTCAAAAGGACGGTGAAAGGAGTATAACTGTCCCAACTTCTGATTTTATTCTTTCTATCTCTAGATTTTACTAAGTTAAGGAAAGACCTTTCGACCTAAATTAGACAAATATCCTTAACGTCTAAACAACGAGAATTTGCCCGAGATATGTTAGAGCAGTGGATGTTGGAATCTCCTTAGTGAAAGACGAGGTAGTTTGGATATTGCCTGTACTGTTTGCTGATAGTATATTAGGTAATGCGAGTTGCAATGCTTGGTAAATTAGTATATGTTAAAAAAGGAATGTGGTAAAGATTAAAGGTATGGTCTGAGATAGTCATGGACTGGACAGTGATGCAGGATGGCAAGGTAGTGCCTTATTTCGTATGTTAAGTAAGGGTGAATGTTCAGAAGTTGAAACGCATTAAAGAGTAGAGAATGGAAGTAATAGTCACAGCATGACGATACTATTGACACAGTATGTATTATATGAAAGTGCAGCTTGGACCCTGTTGGAATGAAGATAGTAACTGAGATCAGTTGTGAGGAGCATGAATTGTTTGGAGAAGCACTGATAGGTTAGGAGGTGGTGGTGGTGGTGTGAGAGAAAGCATTAGAAGTACAGTATATTCATAGGTCGGCCACGTGGAGATGGAAAAATCGACTGACGAGGAAAATGACAGGAGGCTAATATGAAATGGAGGGATGGAAAGGTATGAGTGTGAGTTGGATAGGACAGCCTGATGGCAGAGGATGAGATGACATGGAGATTAGCTTGTGGCGACCCCTCACGACGTCGGAAATAGACTGACAGGTGGATAGTGAGATGAATAGACATGACTAGAGGGATACAGATGGATAGATGGATAAGCAGGTCGATAGACTGAGATGGCTAGATGGACACAGATCGGTAGTCACAAATAAATCTGCTTAAGCAAGAATAAAGTAAATGATTTCATGCTTCCAGACGATTCTATTAAACTTAAAAATGAGAATGTCTGGCCACCTATAGTAAAAGTTTTTTAACGTGGCAAATGTCCCAAACTCTTCCCAGTGCAGCTGATGGCATAATGTAGTCAGATTAGGGGAATAAATTGATCTAAAATTGCTGTCTTGAATGCCGAGTTCTAACAAACTCTAGAATAAGCTAGACACGAAGAATAGCAGTGGAAATGTTAAGCTTGTTTTATTCTGCCGCGGATATACGTGACGTAAGCTGCCAAAGGACGAAAATCTGGGCAGAAAAAATAGTAACCAAGGAGACTCATTCCTGCCTCATTTAATGTTCATAGAATTTCATGCAACCACGACTTAATATTAAAGAATTGCCCAGTCCCATCAGAAAAAAAAAATTTACCCGAACACCCAATAACATTCATTTAGTCTCACCCCCAAAACGTATATTTTTCACCATAACTTAGCCCAGGGTTTCCTTTTGTATCTTTTCACGTAGCTCATGGGCTGAATGAAGGCTGCTACTACGGCTTTATATTTTCATAGCTCCTCTACGTGATTAGCACATTGAAAATATCAAAATGGAAAGAAGCAATAGTTTCTCAGTACTTAAATCAGGCATAGAACATTACTTGTTTAATTCAAACTATATTCGACAATGCTACGACTTCACATCCTTTTCCCAGCTTTGTGATTAGCAGTTAGAACTAAAGACGGAGAGAAGCAATTTTAGGCCAAGTTAAAGTACCGTTTTATTTTTACTTTCTATAAAGCTGCATGGAATTTATTTTTTTAACTTGTATATTGCCGAAGGGACTCTTGTGGGATTAGAAGAAACAGGGTTCTTACGAGAATATTAAGATTACCATGGAATTAATAAATGACGTTATGACCTTGATAACGGAGTTATTGTATCTGATAACTGACGACTGCTGGCATCGATAATTGTTTCATCACTGATAATTCGGTGGTCATTTACTAGTTGACTGTTAATTAGCAGACTTAATTTACTTTGACAATATGGTAATGGAGTGACTTAATGATAATTAGTCGACAGATTAAGAAATTGATAACTCTGACGCTTATAACTAAAATTTACCTGACTGAACTTCAACAATTACCAGGCATTAATAACTTCAAGTTACATATCTGATAAATGATAAATAGCTGACTAAACTATACTGAGAGGTAACTATAATGAGTAACTGTTTTGGTAACTGATGATTGACACAAACTACCCGACATGATTTTGATAGTGATTGGCAATTGATATCTGACTAAAGCTTTGACAAAGGTATCCAACCAATTAACTACTGAAATAACTTTTGACTATTAGTCTAGACAACTTTGACTCTGATGGAATTAAATGGCTATGAATTAACTGACTTTGAATACTCTAGATGGATTAATACTGATTTTGGTGGTGGACCGACTGACTTTGGTGGATTAACTGGGACTGTGATGGTGAATTGACTGTGGTGGTGGTTTAAATGTTGACTGACTCGTGGTGGTGGTGGATTAACTGTTGACTGGTGGTGGACTGACCGTGGAGTGACTTTGAAGAGAATTAGGTGTGACACCAAAGGGGATTAATCGACTTCCCACGATTTAGGTGTTAAGTCTTTTGATTACTGATTTAATTGAATTTTGACGGATATGATTGACATTTACTAATTAACCTGGACTAATGAACGGACTGATAGCATTGTGACTATGATTACCTTTGACTAATTTTAATATTGCTCTGAATGAACTGTCAATGAATTTACATTGATTTTAACTGACTTTGATAACTATCAAAAAAAAAAAAAAAAAAAACCTGGGATATCAGACCTTATGTGATATTGCATTTGGGATGACACTCATTGGAGAAAACTTGAGTGTCCTGCCTGCCTGCTTTGTCTGCCATCTGCCTTGCCTGCCTGCTTTGTCTGCCATCTGCCTTGCCTGCCTTTTTGTCTGCATCTTCACTGCCTGCCTGGATTCTGCCTGCCCATCTACCCGGCCATCTTCCTGCCCACCTTCCTGCCGTGCATCTTGTCCTGCCAGCCTGCCTGACAGCAGTAATCCTGGCTCATTTGTCCATCTGCCTGCCTGCCTGCATACCCGGTCCATCTGCCTACCTGCCTGCCTGCATACCCGGTCCATCTGCCTACCTACCTACCTACCTGCGTACCCGGTCCATCTGCCTACCTACCTACCTGCCTGCCTACCTACCTGCCTGCCTGCGTACCCAGTCCATCTGCCTACCTACCTACCTGCCTGCCTGCGTACCCAGTCCATCTGCCTACCTACCTACCTACCTACCTACCTGCCTGCCTGCATACCTGCCTGCCTGCATACCTGCCTGCCTGCATACCTGCCTGCCTGCATACCTGCCTGCCTGCATACCTGGTCCATCTGCCTACCTGTGTAGCCAGTCCATCTGCCTGCCTGTGTAGCCAGTCCATCTGCCTGCCTGCCTGCCTGCCTGCCTACCAACAAAACTTGTGCAATGTTTTTCTAAATAAAAATATAAACAAATGTCAGTTTTTCCTTTAGTGATGGGCCTTGAAGAATTTTAAAATCAAAGGCAATGAGAAGTCGTTGATGAGTAAGGACAAATATATACCTGGAGAAACTTAAGACTTTACAGACAAATGACTAAGTACGTGACAAAAAGTATACATAAACTGGCAAGCATATATTTAAAAAGGCGAGAGTAAAACGGTAAGAGGTCGTTGATGAGTAGGGATGAAATAAACCTGGAGATTTAATTAGAAACTATTACTACAATATGGTTGCGTTGGGAAATAACTGCCAAAATAATGGGAGTTATAAAATGGCGAAAAATTATAAACTGGTAAAAGGATAAAGGGATTTGGGTGTGCTCGTATGGGGATTTGGGTGTGCTCGTATGGGGATTTGGGTATGCTCGTACGGGGATTGGGGGTGTGCTCGTATGGGGATTGGGGGGGGGGGCGGGTGGGGGGTTTTTGGGGTGTGCTCGTATGGGGGATTTGGGTGTGCTCGTATGGGGATTTTGGGTGTGCTCGTATGGGGATTTGGGAGTTTGACGATTAATATATTTTGTATGCGGTTAGGGTACTGTACTTAAGAATTACTGAACTTAGAAGTGGGTTGGAAATGTATTTTGTATATGGTTACTGTATTTTGCTTTGTAGAGGACTGGTGTTTTTTGTATGGGTTTACTGTATTTCGAAATGGTTATCCTGCATTGTGCTTTGTAGAGGGACGATTGATAAAGGAGTTGCCTGTTTAAATTTCTACAGGTTTCGTAAAGGGATTTGAGTGTTGTAAAGGGATCCAGGCATATTGCAAAGGGTCCTAAGTGTTTATTGTAGAATTAGTCACTTTAGGGAAAATTCGGATATTGGTAGAGGATTCTAAAGGATTTCTTGAGTTTTTGAGATTCATAGGTTAAATGTTTCATCAGTTAAATTGAGCAATATTAACTCAAACTTTACCACAGAGGATTACGCTACCAACTCACTACGTAGTATTAGAAAACTTGAAACTTTTTACCTTCCTCATTGATCCTGGCTGTTGTGTATCTCTTTCCCTGCAGGTCGTGTGAAGAAGGCGGGGACTCCAGAGGGCGCGATTCCAGGCTCCAGGAGAGGTTTGATTCCAGGGGCAAAGAGGAGGGCCATCCTTCCAGGTTATCACTAGTTTGCTGCTGTTCCGTAACTTCTGAAATAAAATATGAATAGTAACATTGTTTATCCATATACCACTCAGACCAATAGGAATTCAGACATGTACTGACACCTTTAAATACTTAGAAAAAGAAAGAAAATAATCGCCATTTAATCAGGTTACACTCAAGCTTTGGGGGGAAAAAATCTAGTGTTGACGTAATCCCTTAAGGACACTGAAGAACTAAAGCTTTAACTGCCGCCAACTAGGCCTAATCAACTTTATCATAACAGCTATCGTAACTAATAATTTGTTACCTTTCCCTTCTGATATCTTCAAGCATATTGACGTCTTTAAGTATATTGCATCAGTAACAAAAAACATTAAGGTGACAGATCACTTAGGAAGAGGTATTTTAAAAGCTCCGAAGTAAACGAGAATCAATACTGAACACTAAGTATCCAGTGTAATGATGTATTGCATAAGAATTACATGTCTAACAATACAGATACTAAACAGAAGGAAGTACTAAAATCTTAGTATCACAAAAACTATGCACTTAAAGTAAAATTTCATCTTGAATGTGCGTAGCAAGGTATGAACATTGATCTTTTTACTCTAACTTGGCCTAGAGTAACTTTATATTATGCTGGTGCTATTGACATGACATAGAGCTGGAGTATTTTTTCTAACTGATGTGAAAGATGTAATAGAACGGAAACATGCGCCAAGTTATAGTGAACAGTTTTAAGAAAATGTACTTGGGATGTACAGTTGTAACCTTATTCTGCCACTCATTTAAGGAAATAGGCTACAAATGAACGAGAAGTTGGTGATAACTTCAGAGCGACTTTGCATCCACCAAGTGTCTACAAGCAAGGACCTATCAGACCTATTACAAACTACAAATTTAGAAAACCTTCAAATTATCATAATCCCATTTCAGTTATAAATGGAGTGAGTAGAATCTTGGGGAAAAAAAAATAATTGGAGTGACTATAAGAAGCGGTTTAAGCCTTGAAAATTGGCTTAGTGGAAGGCAAGCTAATGATGTAGACATTAAAAAAAAAAAAAAAAAATGGTCCGAGGGAAGGTTAAGGGAAACAAAATGCATACAGCAACTATTTTATTGCAATATAAGATTACAGCACATAGGGTAACATTGGAAAAAAAAATGCTACTCACAGACCCCTTATTAAGAAGTGACATCAAGTATACTTATGCATCCTACTGTGAACTTTGTAATGTTCTGTGTTAATGTATTGAAATGTACAGCTTTATGAAATGTAATAAACTCTAATGATGTACTTAAACCCTTTTCTTCACCTTTAAGCCTCTTATTAAACTTGAAATACTTGGAGGACTTTAACATTGCCTAAGTGCTTTGTTACTTAGTCTTCCAAATACATGTACTTTGTCTTTGTAATCTTCGTACCCTGTCTACATACGAAGATTTTTTTTCTTAGTATCTCTTCTAAGATACTAAGTTACGTTTTTGAAATCTTAGTACCCCTCCTAGGTACTAAGATTCTAAGTCCAAGTTTTAATCTTGGTATCCTTTCTTGGTATTAAGAACTTAGTATCCCTTGTGGGTACTAAGATTTCAAAGTCACTGGAATCTTGGTAATCTTGGTATCTTATCTAGATACTAAAATGTCTGTTAATGTGATCTTAGTACCCTTTTAAGGTACTAAGATTTCTAAGTTCAGTCTTGTAATCATAGTACCCTTTGTAGGTACTAAGATTCTTAGTGATCTTAGTACCCCTCTAAGGTACTAAGATTTCTAGGTTCTTTGTACTTAGTATCCCTTGCGGGTACTAAGATTTCTAAGTTCAGTCTTGTAATCATAGTACCCCTTGTAGGTACTAAGATTCTTAGTGATCTTAGTACCCCTCTAAGGTACTAAGATTTCAAAGTTAATGTGATCTTAGTACCCATCTTAGGTACTAAGATTTCTAGGTTCTTTGTACTTAGTATCCCTTGTGGGTACTAAGATTTCTAAGTTAATATAATCTTAGTACCCCTTGTAGGTACTAAGATTTCTAAGTTAGTGATCTTAGTACCCCTTTAAGGTACGGTACTAATATTTCTAAGTTCGGTCTTGTAATCTTAGTATCCTGCCTAGGTACTAAGTTTTTTTTTTCAAGTATCCTATCTTTTTTCTTTTATGTTTTTCTGTATCTTTTCATACTCTCATTAAAGTACGTTTCGGCAAATAAAAGGTTTCGTCAACCTGTGTGTTTTATTACAATCACTTTAGTTTTACAAGAGCAAAGTATTACAATCAAGTGTATTTCAGTCGTTACAAAGTCAAAAGTATAATCAATATCTTCATATATCGCAACGCAGGCGAAGTATATCAAGTATGGCACAGTATTTTAAACTTAAGTATATCAACGTCTTCAAAGTATATGTCTTAAGTATTTCAGTTTCAAAGTAAACAAGTTATCGCAAAGTATTTCAATTGTCAAGCGTTTTATATCAAAGTATTACTCAAGTTTACAGAGTTACGTTGCTAAGTTTAAAATTAATGTATCAAAGTTGAAGTTGGGTCGAGAGAAGTGGGTTGAGCATTGCCCCCCCTCACGGTTGAGTTAAGTGTTCAAAGCTCGATAGCGCCAGAATTTAAGCATCTGAGAATGAAATCAAGAGCAGAGATTAGCTTACATTGTTTAAGCAAAGAACCTGTAAGGGAAGGAAAAGTATTAATTACACATGAAAATATATATATACAAATCTACACTCATACATACACTTACACATAGATAGCTAACACTACCCTACTTGTCTCACTCGAGGACCTTCATCTATCGATCAGAGCCATGGAAGCTAAGATCATTAAGCCTCTTGGTCCATAATTCTAACGCTAACACTATGAATGAGACAGGTGTTAGTGAAGACAGGCTCAAGTGACTAAGGGAAGATAAAATGTAAATTACTCTTAAGGGAGTAAAAAAGGGTAATTAGCTAATGTGATATATAAAGTAAACTCAATTATATTTTTAGCAAAGGAAATACTGAAAAGGGAGATAATTAGCCAAATCAATATTTTGTTACAATAAGATTTATTTTTTGGTCAAAGCCTGTCTTCACTAGTACCTCTTTACTACATCACACTCCTTTCACCTTAACTTGGCCAAGGTTTTCGTCCTGCAGCTTACTTTACGTACTTAAATACAATACTAAAGACTGGAGAGAGAGAGCAATGTTTAAAGCCAAGTTAAAGTACAAGGAGTACACACACACACACACAGCACATTCTCTCACACGAAAACAGGAAAAATACTGAGCTTTAGCAAAAGATGTCAGCTGGTGTCAAGAAGGCAGCTGATGTCAAGATGGCTGCTGGTGTCTCCCAAGATGGCGGCTGGTGTCTCAAGATGGTGGCTGGTGTCTCATAAGATGGCGGCTGGTGTGTCCCAAGATGGCGGCTGATGTCTCAAGATGACGGCTGAAAAAAATAAATTTATTAATATCAAGATCGGATCATACAGAGAGGATTGCAACGTTTGTGTAGTCTGTATATCTGTAAAACTGACGTACGTGTGTGTGTGCGCGTATGTATGTATGTGTGTGTGTGTGTGTGTGTGTGTGTGTGTGTGTGTGTGTGTGTGTGTGCAACTCAAATCTTACTAACCTAATTAAATTTCGTTTAGTGATGCAGAGAGCGAGGGAGAGGGAATTACCATACTTATTCTTCGTCTTCTGCTTCTGCTTCTGCTGCCGCCGATGCACTCTTCTGCGTTTCCTCCTCCTCCTCTTTTTCTTCTTCCTCCTCCTCATTTTCTTCATCATCATCATCACCATCTAATTCTTCTTCTTCTTCTAATTTCTCTTCTTCTTCCTTCTCTCCTCTCGTCGTCATCGTCGTCTCTCACTTCCTCAGGCACTCCCTCGGAAAAATATGAAAGAAATTATAAATCAAGAAAAATACCACTTAGAAAAACTATAAGACACAAGGAAGAGACAATAGTATGTTTATTTCCCTTCATCTGACGGAACTAGGCTACTTACGAATCTTGAATAGTCGCCTTGGTTGACAGTAGATGCTAGTCACGAAGAAGTGCTGTGGAAAAGATGTAGAACTGTAGTAACAAACCGACCATAGAAATTACCTTNTGATGCTGATGCTAATGTGATACCGGTGTAATATGATACTGATGCTGATGTGATGCTGACGAGATGTGATGCTGATGTTGATGCTGATGTGATGCGATGCTGATGTGATGTGATGCTGAAGTGATGTTGATGCTGACGTTGTGATGCTGATGTGATGTGATGCTGAAGTGATGTTGATGCTGACATTGTGATGCTGATGTGATGTGATGCTGACAGCTAACCGACTCCTCTCTGGGTGTACCATCTCTCCATCTTTGAATGCTGAGCTGTAAAAAAAACACTCGTAGATTAACACGACAATATGATGCTAGTCACGAAGCAGTGCTATGAAAAGGATGAAGACCCGTAGTACTGTCTTTCTCAACTGGCCTGCAAGATATAAGATACTAAAGGACGAAAATCTGGGAAGAGAGAGAGAGTGAGTGAGTGAGTGTGTGTGTGTGTGTGTATGTTAGATAAAGAGCAGCTTGATGGCAAAGGACTGGGTAACACTGTGATTTGTGTGTGGCTATTCCTTATGGGATCAGAGCGTCTGGCAATAGATGGATAGACAGATAGATTTTTTTTTTAATGCAAGGAAGAAGGAACCAAGGGCCATGGGCCCGCATACTTTTCCTTCCAAGAAAAATTAAAAACAATACAAAAGAGAGCCAAATTCAAGATCCATTCATTTCGAGATGCCTGGACACACTGCGTTTGAAAGATTGGAGATCATAGG
>JAGKTI010000319.1:0-11242 GCA_018397915.1 Birgus latro
TACCACCACCTAACACCATTACCACCACCTAACACCATTATCACCACCACCTAACACTATTACCACCAACACCAACTACCACCATTACGACCACCACCACCTAACACCATTACCATCACCACCAGCAACAAGCACCATTACCACCACCACTGACTACCCCCATTATTCCTGCCACCAACAGCTACCACTATTACCACTACCAACAACTCTCACCATTACCATCACCACCATTACCATCAATGCCTACCACCACTACCTCCACCACCAACTACCACCATTACCAACAACAACAGCTACCATCATTCCTACCACCACTACCAATAACACTTGAGGGAATTTCTTTAGCAACTCACATAACAAAACTGATACTTACAATATTATTTCTGAGAAGCGAAATAAGGAAGGAATAATGAAGCACCAGCATCAAGTCAACATGGGTTGAAATGGCTATGGACTTGAAGTGACTTGGGGAAGAGGTGGCTTGCAGATGAAGTAGCTTGGCAATGAAGCAGCTTGAATGGTCAGGTGGTTGCAAGGCTTGACCCATGAAGGAGAGAAGGGTCCATGTCAATGGGAAGTCCTTAAACTTTTCAAGTGCTGAAGTTAAATGTCAAACCTGATAGGAGTAGCTAAAAAATAAATGCCAGATGAAACATGGAAATAACAAGAAGTGGGACAGAAGAGAAGAAGACAGTAAGGAGAGACAGATTGGAGACAAAAGGTCCCTTTTAGTTGCCTCTTACGACAAGCAGGGATACTAGGGAAGTATTTTTTCCCCCTCTCCCCAGGAGTTCTGAGGAATGAAGGTCTTGGCCCATTGCTAGTGGTCTATCGGCCCATTCAGTAATGCCAATTACGGTAAGAAAAGCACCCTCTGCCTCTCCCTGCCAATACTGAAAATGCCTTGACTCTGTTGACTGGTGGTTTAACCACTTAACCGCGAGCCGTCACTTTCAAGACACTCGGTGGCGATGGCTTGAGCCGTGGGGCGTCAGTTGGGTGCCTCTGTTTTCTTTGTAATTAGCCAGGGCCTTCAAAATTTAAATATTTATGAAAAAATGTAGGACAGTCATGAGTGCTATTTATATCACTCAGGCTAGTTTGGGCCTAATTTTATAAAAATAAGTCAGAGCGCAAATTGCCACCAACTGGAAGTGCCAGGACTGTCTCACACAACCCCACGGTGTAGGGGTTAAAGCAGACCTAAACTAAGGCCTCAAGATTATGGAGTTCACATTTCTTATATTCAAACAAGTTGCATTCATCACGGGTTAGCAGGATCCCATTTCCTAACTTCTCAGCACTTAGTATAAATAATTTTCATCTCTGGCTTACATATATCATGATCACCATTCATCAAAGAAACTACCATAGAAATAAACCGGTAAGAACAAGGTACCCGTGAGCAGCCAAGCTGATGAAATACAGGCCAAGGAGATATACTACATACCCATATAACCAAACCTGATGTTCATGTATTATGTAGGTACAGTAATTAGGTTCATCTCAGTCTCACTGAGTAGTCATTCATTAGACACTCAGCCATCACCTTCATCATCATCATCATCATCATCATCATAATGTATAGGCTAGTACTGATAGTTCTGCTGGTAGCCCAGTCCAAATAGTTATATAGTACTGGTCTTTTGCTGGGAGGCTCCATAAAGAAATAGGGTACCAATACCCAATACTCTCAGGGTGCCAATACTCTCTTCAGTGCAAGCATTATATCATTATCCTTCAAAGGCTTTTAACTACAAAGGGAATTAATCTGCTACTCCAAAGCACTGTTCAATGTCCACATCTGACAACAATAAAGTTAGTTGTATGTGAAAAAAGCTGATAAATTGAAACACACGTCTAACATACTTCAGGACAGAGTGAATACAAGGTGCTATAGAGGGACACCTCCATGTGGCACTGATATGACTGAGTGGTGGAGCTGCCCACCAATACAAAAATCTCTCAATCTCCTCCCTGTCCCTGAAAGGATGATGGTGGACTGCAAAAAATGGCACCTTTACCCTGCACTCCACTGGGTTCACATTCAAACTGTACACAATGTCTTCTGTGAGATATAAAACTGTTGCCTAGTAAATTATACAATACAATACAAGCTACTTTATTCCAATTTCCCTTCCCATACTTTGTTACTCTACCTTTACCTCAGTCTTGTGATACTCTTCTAGCAAGTTATTCCAGTCATGTGGTTTTAAACAAGCACATAATTCAAACAAATATACAATGTGTTATTCTACAAGGATTTGTAAAGCAATTTTTTGGATAACTATTGTATTATGGTTCATATAAGCATATTCTAAATATATTTCCATATAACAACTAAAGTACAATGATTTTTATAATATTTTATAATCCATAATATATATTATATATTCTTTACAGTCAACACAAACTACACTAGTGATATAATGAGGTTACAAGCCTTTATAGACACTTACAGTACCTGGCTTCTGACTAGATGGGTTGGCAACTTTGGCTTAAATAATTCCAGTAATAATCTTTATCATCATCCCAGCCCTTATACCCACCTTCAATTGGGTGAGGTAGGATCCGGAAACAAGGAGAGAAAACATAAAAATATGAAAACTATGAATAGCATACTCAGTGAAATGGACTTCATAATCATTCAAACACTTGGAATCCTGGCTCTAATACTGAAGCATAACCATCTGCACATTTTTTAGATACATTTCACATTATACACATTACTGTCACTTCACTGAGATCAAGGGGAAAAAAAAGGGGTCCTGTACTTGACAACGGTGTACCACAAACTGAAGATGACAGTTTCAATCATTCATTCACAGAACATCCAATCCACTACCGACCCATCAAGAAATTCAAGTCTGGATCTTATTCACAAACATAACTGAGCTTAAGCTGTGCACTGGATTATCTGAATACAACTTATCTTCCCTTACTTGCCTACCAAATACTTGGCAATAACACTAAGGTGAATATTGGCATGAAAATTACTAAACTACAAAACCAGTTTCTGAAAACAGTTCATTACCATGGAGATTTATCTAATATAAAACAATGAAGATCCTATATATAGTTTCAGGTCTCCAGGTGAATTGACCACTGTCCAGCAGAACAACTGACTTCTAGGCCCATACTGTCATCAAGTGAGGAAGCTGCCTAACACCTTTTCCTAATCAATTTACTTTGTTTATTGTATCATACTCTCCTCTTCTGTGTTATATGAATCCTTCTAACCTCACCATACTCTGAATAAATGACATAAAAAATGATATTAATCTGCCCTATCCAGAATAAATCGCTGAGAATGAGGTGTTAGGGAATTTCCTTAACCATTGAGAATACAGGCCCTAGCAATAGACCTAAGACCTGGATGAAGAAGCCACAAAGCTTTCCTAAATAATGAAACTCTAGATGATAAGACTATTATATTACTGCATATTATTTAAACATCATCATCATCAACATCTCAGGCTCTTTTCCAGTCTAAGGATGTGGTGAATCAAGGACTGAAAAGCAAAGGAAGAGAGAAACATGACTGCAGGAGAGCTAAGCAAAGTATGCCTGGTAAAATGGGCCAAATACTCCTTCATTCACCATTCAAGTCCCCAGAATCCTTACTATAGCTCAGAGGCATAACCATCCACGCACATTTTCATCTTAATTAAACAACAATGTAGTAGAGCTGCAGTAATAAAGAAATATTTCCACGAAATAACTGATAAGATTGTCAGTACATTAATACAGATTGTCAGTGTGTATGGTGTACCTGTAGTATGTACAAAAATATTTTTTCTAGTTAGACCACCAAAGCCTCAACTCCTTTTGCTGACTTGCAATCTAGCTACAAAGGAATATTATACAGTCAAAAGCAGTATGATTATAAGAAAAAAAAATACAAGATAAATGGACGAGATTTCACAGACATGTGAAAGTTATTTTTTTTCTCCGAATTTTTCTTAATCTGTAATTATTTCACTAAGTCAAAATTATATTTTTAGAACACAGTTATGCTGGATTACACATACAATACATGAGTTGAGCTGTTATCTATATAATGCCTGCTTTTCAGTACATTAACTTAAAATTCATTCAATAAACCCGTTGGCTAAAAACTTTTTTGTATGATTTTGATAACACTGAGATCCTTGGAGTTATTCCACATTCTCTATATGATAAAAAAAAAAAAAAGGGAAAAAAAAGTAAAAGAAAAACTACGACTAGTCAGGGATAAAAACTTCAAATTACAGTACTCTAGTTACTGGTGCCATACACTGGAGAAGGAAGCTTTGATTGGGGTGTATTAACTCTTACGTTAAGGGTATGGTATTTTTCAGTACAATGCTAATATCTCAAACAGAATTTACCTCTACCATAAAGAAAAAGATCTGAAAGAAATTTGTAAATACAATACTTCCTAGGTATCCTCGTCAATGAACTTTGTATTCATATGGAGCAGTTACAACACCAGTAGCAAATAAAATCAGTAAATATTTACCATGTACTTACTTGCTAAAAATGTTCCTTGAACTGAGTTTTCAATAAAATGTACTTGCTTAAAATGATCCTTGAACTGAGTTTTCAATAAAATGTACTTGCTAAAAATGTTCTTTGAACTGAGTTTTCAATAAACCTTTAATACTACTATGTACTTGCTAAAAATGTTCCTTGAACTGAGTTTTCAATAAACCTTTAATACTACTCAATGGCATACTAATCATGAACTGAAGTACTGTATGCATTCTAAATAAGTTTTGATTCTCAATTTTCTCATTTGAGATGGCTATTATAATACATTATCAAACTGCCTATGAGGCTTATGCTATATAATATACAGTAAAACCTCGATATAACGGACTTCAGTAGACCGGAATTCGCTTTTATCGGACTCGAGGAGCTACCGGACTAAACTCCTATATATATCGGAAAAAGTCTGATATAGCCAGAAAGCAGTCCGGACTGCCTGACAGCTTCAGCTATGTTCACCACAATAAGACAAGTAAAAGACATATTTTTCAGTGCACAGTACAGTATTATTATACCATTTGATTAATGTAGTGAAGGTATAACACAGTACAATACTGCAATGGTGGTGAAAACTACCAATGCAATCCGGACTAATGTCTGATATATCAGAAAAAGTCCGGATTAGCAGGGGTAAGTCCGGATGTCGCTTTTATCGGAAAATCGCATATTTCGGACTGGCCTGAGCCCCAATTAGTCCGTTATAGTGAGGTCTTACTGTACATATCATTCGTAAAAACTTTACATTTTAAAAAATAAACTTATATCAATGCATCTGTCAAGTACAGTATCAGTTACAGCATTTGATTACATCATTCTTGGTATCATTCAACTCCTGAATAATATTAGGAATAGATCTTGCATTCTCAGTATGTAGTGGTGGAATTAAGCATCATTTTTAAGGGAAACATATTGATATGCACCAGACTCTTCTGGACATGAACTTAATGGACTGCAGGAAACCCAGTTACTTGGATCAGGTGCTTCAGGAGATCTTTTGTTGAAGTTATGCTCAAGAACTGTCTGTGTTGTTAGAGTGACTTGTATAAGTGTACTGTGGTGTGGAGAGCTGCATTACAAAGATGGCACAGTGGAATGTTCATGAGCTGTGTTTTGTGTTGGGTGGGAAGCATCAGTACAGTACATGCCCATTGTATGCTGCCTTTGTTAGTGTCCTTTTCACAACTAAATCCATAGGAGATTACATGAGACTGACAATAAATGTTCTACTACTCTGATAATGCTGATTTAGCAATAACCTCCAGTTTATAGCATGGGTTATAAAAAAATTGTGATATTCTGAAAGACATCCCAAACATACAATGAGAACTTACTGTTGTTGTTTTTGTGCCCCAAGGCTCATTTGAAATGTGAACCAAGTGGACAGCAGACTGATGTTGCCTTCTTCGTGCAGACTACTATCCCCCCTTCAAGGGATAGGAAAGAAGCCGTGGGATATTAGTATAGCTGGGAAGTGGAGCTTTCCTGTTATATCAGTGCCATCACATGAAGGCATCCCTCTCTAGCACCACGACTTGCTGTACTTGTATCATATGGACAAGGTTTCAATGAGGACTTAAATGAGAGTATCTTCATCCCTCTCTGCCACCAGAAGTGACTGTTCTGAAGGTGTACGACGGTCAAGACGCCTCAGAAGTGACGTCAGCTCTCCTGTGTTCACTCCTTCATCAGGTCTGTCTCCATGCTGTCTTTCCCAGTCCTGTCTCCTGGCTCTATCCTGGAGCTGCTGCCACACACCTCTCTGGGGCCTTTCCTCCTGCCCACTCCACATACGAGACTCCCTGGCCTCCCCTTCAGTCCAAGAATGTCTCCATACGGTTGGTGGGCTTGAATATCCTGTTCTCTCAGATGGTTGATGTTGAGTGGTCTGGCCTCTATGATGGTAGTGTGTGTCTGTATCTTCTTGCTGGTGACTCACTGGGTGCTGATGATGGTGACTCTCTGGTTGATGATAGTGATGACTTTCTGGATGGTGATGATGGGCTGGGTGATGGTACTGATGACTGTCAGGATGGTGGTGGTGACGCTGAGTTTCTGGGTGGTGATAGTGATGGTCCTCCACATGACGATGCTCTAAATAATGCTGGTCAGAGTACTGCTCTTGTGGATGATGATGATGATAATGATGATGGTCATGGTGATGCTGATGGTGTGTGGCAGAGTGACGGTGTGTGTGGCTGCATTGAGGAGGGTGATCATGTACCGAGCGTGGGGGATGAACCACTTGCTGGGCACTAAATCCATGACTGACTGCAGGCTGAACATACGAAGGGGTTTCATGCACACCATATCCTGACTTAACTGTGTGATCAAATTCTGGTTCTGGTTCCTCTGTGTCCACCCTTTCTGAGTGACTGGATGTGCTGACTAAGGAACTATGAACTGTATCCCCTGCATAAGACGTGTGACTGGTCTGGATGTGATGAGAAACAGTGGGTCTAACCTGGGCATGCACATTGGAGTATATAGGCTGTGATGACCTAACAGGGTGGTGGTATAAGGTGACAGAAACTGATGAAGGATAAATGGGAGGAGTTTGGGAAATGGTATGTGGGTGGGGAGGCCTAGGGGTGAGCGATCTTCCTTCCGGGGCATCGACTGGAACATCTGAGAAGTGAACAGTATGGTGTGGGTGCGAGGAATGATGTCCATGTCCATCGTGAGTGACCAGAATGGAGGAATGTGGTGGATGTGAGGTGGTTGTTGGGTGTGATGTGCGAGGTGGGTGTGACAGGAGTGGTACTGCAGTGGAGGTGGTACTGGGTCTGCGAGGTGGGCCATCTAATGACACTGGGACAGGACCTCCAACCTCATCCTGAAAAAGAGAAGGGATACTATAGTAAATTTGTTTTCATGTGGCAGAACTGGACTACTCTCGCAACTTCAATACTATAATAAACCATGGTTGTATGAAATTTGATCAGCCTTTGTTTAGGAATAAGTCTCAACCTTATTTTTACTAGTCAAACAATTCTCCAATCTGACTGCATCTGGCCATCAACTGAAGAGAAAAGGGTTAGGGATCTTTGTTAGGTAAGAAGAAACACACAATAAAGCCATCAATATCAACATTACATTAAACCATTCAATCCAAAGATGCATTATATAGCTTATTCCTGCCTTCTCCCAATTACTTTTTTTTTTTTTTTTTTTTTTTTTAGTTTGGAAGAGTGTCCTATGAGTGATGGTGTTTATAAAGGCTATGCCTAACTCATACAATTTTAAAGCTTTATTCTATCCTGAATAAAATCATTTGGATATAGAAAGATGAAAACAAAAAATATGGCACCAGACTGAAGGGGTTAACTACATCACAGTTCTTTGGACCAATGATGTAACAGTACTGTGTCTTGATTTCACAGTGTTGAGAATTTTGTAAATGGAAGAATTATACCTACATATGAAAATACTGTTCAATGAAATATAGCAGTTTCAACCTGTCTTGGACCCTTGTCTGGTCCAAAACAGGACATGAATAATGTATCATCTCCCAGTCTGCCTGGCCAAGTAGGCCTGTAAACCACCAGTAAGCAAATACTGTGGGGCCATCCTACAGATAGAGTACAGTACATACACTGAGTAGGGATACAGTGCTCCCCCATGGTAGACAGCGCTTCACCAGCATCAGCTCAGGGTGCTTTCCAAGGTGAGGTGCTGGGAAATATGAGGAGGTTTGGTTTCCAGGTAGACACGGCAGCTGCTATACCCAACAGCACACAGTGTTACCACATGTAGGATACAGTAATTAAGAACACAAATTGCTAGGTAACTCACCCTTTGTTCTTGGTGTGTGGGGAGGGGTGCATGGTGCGTGGGTGAAGGTGCGTGGTGTGAGGGAGGGGGGCCATGGTGCAGGTGTGGTGGGGCATGGAAGCGAGTCTCTACCACAGAGATCTTTCTGGTTGGGGGTGGAGCAGGCCCAACCAGAGGCTCCTTGTACTTGCCAGTCCGTACCTGGGGGGTGACATCATCATCATCATCATTATCATCATAATCCCAGTTTTATTTTTTATGTATTTTTTTATTTTTTACTGAAGGACCTAATCAACATACATACCCAATGAAATGGGCCACACACTCACCCACGCACCAGTCAAGCCAACGGAATCCTAACCCATTTTGCTTATAAGAATAAGCTCACCTGCATCTCAAGACGCTCCAGCTCTTGCAGGCTCATGTCAAAACCTCCAAAGCCCTCCCGGTAGCCAGAGATGTTTGAGGTCTCCATGTAGCTGATTTCACTCACACTCTCTCCCTCAGGTTGGACTAAATTACCCCTGTACAAGGAATGTAAAATAAACACTCACAGAAAAGAAGTAGTAGGCTGGATAAAAGACATCTATAAGAAAGATGGTAAAATAAGTACTCACAGAAATTAACCCTGTGTGATGAAGATTAAACAAACAGTCAAAGAAAAGAAATATTAGGCTGGATTGAATCAATGCTGTAAAAAGAAGGTAAATGGCCATAAAAAAGAAATACAGTATTAGTGCAATATTATCACTTTCCATCTGATGTTGTATTTCTCCACTTTCTTCTTGCTACCTACAGATAATTTTGTTCGTATTAAAGGAGACAATGTGTAGCAAAAGCTATATCTAATCCCCGAAGTTCAAAGTCTTTCCTAAATTTAAGACAATCATCTGGATGTAACAAGAATGAAATAAATACAACATCAGACCGAAGGGGTTAAGCTGCCTGGTGACCCTAAAACTCACACAAGATCAGTGATTCATACAGTCATAGGTTACTGATTCATAATCATTTTCACAGGTCTAAAATACACAGCAGAAATTCTGTGTAGTCAAAAATAGCTTTTTATCACTGGAAATTAACTGGAGCCACACACAGGATGTGAGAGACTGGACAACACAAGAGGGCAAAACTGATTAAAGGATGGCAGAAAAAAAAAAAACTAAACCAACTGGGTTTACAATCTTACATAATACAGTAAACCCTCATTAATTTGTACTTCAATATTTCGTAATTTGGGATAACTCGTAGAGGCTATCATGGAAAATAAAAAATAAAAAAATCAACTCATTTACAGTGTACAGTACATACTCTATAGTAATCCAAGTGTGTGTAGTCTAAGTGCTCAAAGTGTTCAGTGTTTTTATTAGAAAAGTGTTCAGAAAAGTGACCTATAGCCCCCCAATCCACCTCTTCACCCTGCCAAAGACCTCCTCCAAGCTTGAATACTTCCCCTACAGTACCAAAACAAGGTAAGGTTCTATTAGTTTTACTTTTATTTTTTTTCTCATTGTACAGTACTCATCATCATCATCATCATCATCATCATCTTCGTTTTCGTCCTTTTGTTCCCATATTCAAACTGGGGTTGGACGTGCAATGGCTATTCTCCACTGCTTCCTATCCTGGATTAAATCTTCTCCAATACCCAGTCTTTCCATATCTTGTGTTACAACCCTTTTCCAGGTCTTCTTAGGTCTTCGGGGCAGCCGACGTCCCACCACTTCCAGTTCCTCTGCTATTCTCACACAGCTCCCTTCATCACTCCTCATCACATGACAAAACCATCTAAGTCGCTTCTGCCTCAAGATGATATCGAGATACTTCACCCCGCATCTTCTGGCTACCTCCTCACTCAAAACTCTGTCCTCCCATCTCACTCCCGCCACGTATCTTAACATTCTACGATCAGTACTCCTCAGAACATTCATCAGTCTATCTGTCAAACCCCATGTTTCACCACCATATATCAATACTGGTCTAATGCAGGCCTCATATATTTTACTTCTGTGTCTCAGTGGTATGTGTTTGTTGATCAGTAGGCTAGCTATTTCCTTCCACTTTAACCATGCTGCCGCCACTCTTGTTCTGACTGATCTTTCCACCCCGGCTTCACAGTCCAATATATCTCCTAGATAGCAGAACTGCTGCACTTTCTGTAGTGTGCCCCCATTCACCTCTAGCGCATCCTCTGCTTCATCTCCCTCCGCCTCTTCTTATGCAGGCTGGGCAGCGGAAATTTTGCACTCCTCTAAAATTCTGCTGACCTGAACACCTCCTATGGCACCACTATTACACTCTGTGCACAACAATGAGTTCACTCCTACTCCTCTGCCACAGCATCCACATGGCCATTTTCCTGACTGAATTCTTTCCACTGGTTTCTTGCCTGTCACCATTACCTTTGTCTTATCCATATTTATTTTCATTCCCCTCTTCTCCATTACATTTTTCCATCTATTAAGCATTTCCACCACTTCTTCCTTAGTCTCCGCTGTTAGCTCTAGGTCATCAGCATACAGCAATTCCCATGGGCCCTCCCCCCTACAGTCCTGTATTGTATAATGTGTTTTGGAGGAAGTGGGAGAGGGAAACCCCATTAACTCATAAAAATGCTAACTCGTGGAAGGTTGGAACCCAATTACCACAAGAAAACAAGGGTTCACTGTACAGTATTCTGAAAAACCTGATGAATCATATCAATGGGTTTCAAAAGCAACCATTCACTGTTTTGCTGTTAATCATCATGAAATATATCAATGACAATTAATGTAGCTCTACTGTTGGTAGAACAGTGACACATGGGAACTCACTTGGGCTTCTCCCTCTTGGCAGTCTGGTTCTGAGATGAGAATTCATCCTCTGGCATGAGTGGAACAGACAGCTCCCTAAGTGCGGGGTCCTCTCCACTCACAATAGGGGTGCCACTGACAGGGGGAAC
>JAGKTI010000319.1:14493-120704 GCA_018397915.1 Birgus latro
ATATATATATATATATATATATATATATATATATATATACAGTAGGCGCGGAAAGTGTTGACGCCATCTTAAAAAAAGAAAACATTCTTGTGGTTAGCAAGGAGAAACAAATAAATTAACACTCACCATTGAATTTAGTATTTACTGGCATTCCCCTTCACCTTTATTATCTTCTTAAGGCGTCTGGGGAGACTGATGGCGTAGTTTTGCAGAACAGACGGACTAAAACTGCTCCATAGCTGCAGCCTCAAGTTTAGGCAAAGATGATGTGTCCATACTACGCAGCTGCCGCTTCATGTGCGCCCATAAATTCTCAATGGGATTGATATCTGGGCTGTTTCCGGGCCAATCTCGAATAAAGGGAACCTCACAGTCTGTTAGCCACTGTTTCACTGACTTTGCAACATGTGCAGGGGCAGAATCTTGCATAAATACTCTTGCCTTGGTTTTATCAAAAGAGTCACTTAAAACATCACATAAGAGCTCCAAATAATTGTTCTGGTTCACTTTTTCATTTGCAGGTAGAATTACCAACCTACCAACACCATAATATGTAAAGCAGCCCCAAGCCATGAGTGAGGCTGGGTATTTAACAAACTTGGAAGTGTACTTAGGATCCAGGGGGTCACTGCCTGGTTTGCGGTACACTCGTGATGAAGGGGTACCAGTGACAGTAAATGTTGACTCATCACTCCAAAGCACAGTTTTCCATTGCTCCTCACTCCAGGCAAGATATTTCTTACAAAAATTTACTCTCTTTTTCTTCTGAAGTGCAGTTAGCAGTGGTTTTTTACGAGCACAAAAACTCCTGTAGCCCAGATCGTCATGCAACAGCTGCTGCACACTTCTGACAGACACATCTGCCAGCAACTGTGGGTTCTTTTCTTTTAAATCCCGTGCTGTTAGCCTTGGATCCTTGCTAACTTGCCTTGAGATCAGCTGACGGGTCCTGAAGGTTGTCTTACGAGGTCTCCCAGGCTTGGGAAGTGGAGTGGGAGGAATGGCCTCCCCACTGTCCTTGAACCGCTTCACCAGTCTCTGCACTGTCCTCAGTCTAACACCATCTGATTTGCAATAAATGGGAGTTTGTGGCCAGCTTTGTATAAAGTAATCACTTCCACACGTTTGTCCTTGCTTGTGGTTACTTTAGGCATGATGAGAATGTGGTAGGTAACCAAATAACTGTGTTATTTGAGTCAAAACATGCCCTCGTGGTGCATCACACACAGAGACAATCCTCCTCCTGTGGCTGCCCAAACATTACTGAGCCTGCTCCTGTGGTGCCAAACCTATCAAGCAGGGTTGCCAGCTCCCGTTGAAAAAGCGTCAGCTCATTTCGCATCACAGGGGAGGGTAGTATTGACCCTACTTCACTTAACGCGAAAAAGAATGACGTCGGCAAAAAAAGTCAATACATTCCGCGCCTACTGTATATATATACATATATATATATATATATATACTTATATATATAAATATATATATCTATCCATCTATCTATTGCCAGACACCTCAATCCCACACGGGGTGGCCACAAACAAATCGCCTCCATGTCACTCTGTCCCCTGCCATTTCACTACCACGCTCCCAACTCACACCCCCCTCTCTCATATACCTCTCCACTCCATCCCTCCATCTCATCCTCGGCCTCCCCCTCCCTCTCGCCCCCTCCACTTCACTCACATACACTCTCCTCGTCAGTCTTTCACTCTCCATCCTCTCCACATGCCCAAACCACCTTAACATGTTTCTCCTAACGCTTCCCATCACGTCCTTAACCACACCACAACGCTCCTTCACTTCCTCATTTGTTAGTCTGTTTCTCCATGTGACTCCACATGCTCCTCTCAAATAACTCATTTCCACTGCTCTCACTCTTGACTTCTGTCCTCATTCACAGCATCAACCACATCTATCAAGGTATGATGATGACACCTAACTGAGAACATCTCATTAAGAAAAATATTTAGTATATCCAAAAATTTATAACATAATAAACCACACTACTAGACACACCAGTCTCACTCACACAACCAGCTACACCAGTCAAGGGCAAACCAATCATTAACCCCTTCAGTTCAATTATGTATTTTAGTTATACAGTCATGACGTCTCCAGAATATTTTATTCCCCTTAAGAAAGACATTTAATCCTGGAGTGGACAGAGACAGTCTTCATTAACCCTTCCTCGACCAATTAGCTCTCCTAAGTTGAATACAACTGTCTGAGAGTAACAAAACTACAAAATACATCATGTTCTTGATTGGATTAATAACACCAGCCCCAAGTTACACCACACAGAGAATAACAGTCATCAGACACATACAATTACACCAGCTGAAATAAATACTGTCACACTGTACACAAAAATTAAATTACAGCTTCATCTGCCAGTGAAAATAATAAATTAGATTAATTTAACTTTGAAAATGGATGTAACCTCAGTACTAGAGATGGCAACGATACCTCAATATGTGTTACACTTTCTATATCCTGCAATCAAAACATGTTAGTGAGACAGGGCTCATTTTTGTGGGAAACCTCAGCTGAGTCTGGAAAAAAAATTTCTAATGTTTATGGCAAACCAGTTTCAATTATATAATACTGTATATTAACCAAACAATTTCTCTCATTATAGTCCCCAACACTTTCACCCTTCCAGGTAACTCTCAATGGGATATAGTCTTAGAACCACTTCCAGACTACTGTAACCTGATACTGTATACTTCACTCAAATACTCCTCTTTCTCTTCCTCTTCTCTTAGCAATACCTGTATACTGCTCTCTTCATCCATACCACATAACATCTGTCTCTGCCAATATTATGTTCAATCTTGCTCTCAAGGTCTTTCTATAACACCCAATCTTTGTATATGCCCATACCATTCTTAATTAAATTCCATAATTCCACATCTCATTCCTATTGCTCTTCCTTCTATTCCAAAATACCTGTATTAATAAATTTCCACACCTAAATCCCAGTGCTCTTTCTTCCATTTAAAAATACTAATAAATTTCCCTATTACCGAAAATACCACCGTACTTATGCTTACCATTGTTTTGAAAAGGGTTATTTCTACAACCTGCAACCTAGCAAGTTCTCTCTCACTTACTAACTAGGCATCTTTCCTGTACAGTAGTGTCTGCAGTAAAACACTTTCACACACGTATTTTTATATTCTGTACTAACTGCCTAGATTACTTTTTAAAATACAGTATTACCAAGTTCTCCAATTACTCTTTTCCTTAACCTCACACTCCATTTTGTCATACACAACAACACCTAGATATTTAAAACTATCAACCTCTTTGAATGATTCTCCTCTTATCTGTGCCCATCATTTCATAGTGCTTCCTCTCTCTGTCCTACACTGCCTGCCAAAACCTATCATGCCATATTCTTTCTTCCCGCATTGTGTTATTTTGCTTTTCTTCACATTCACATTCAATTTTCTTTTACGTACAAACTCTATAAAACTCATTCATCACTTTCTGCAGATCACTCTCACTTTCTACCATTAAAACTGCATCATCAGCATACACGCAGGTTATTAGTTCCATATATTATCAGTAAACATTAATTTTGCCTCTATATCTGCTGTCCTCATTTACAACTTGCTAATTACTCCATCCATATATGTAATGAGCAACCATGGTGACATGACCCATCCCTATCCAACATCTACATTAATACTAAACAGATTACTACACTTGTTCCCCACTTCTGTACATGCACTACAACTATTAAAAATGGATGTAGCTGTCTTTAACATGCTCTGTCCTACATTAATATACTGTATGCTTAACACACTCCATAAACCCCACCAACCAATCCTGTCACATGCCTTCTCCAATCTATAAATGCAACATATGACTTCTTATTCTTTGCTATATATCTTTTAACTAATGCCTTCCTCTTACATATCTGATCTACACACCCCCTACTCTCCATAAACCCACCTCATTCTCACTTACATTTTCATGCTACACACCATCTCTATAACTGCCCCTACCATACACATTCCTTGCTCTGCTCAATAAACTAATCTCCCCACAATCTCAAAAACTGTATTAAGAATCAGTCATCCCAACTCTTTTAGAACTTACAGACCCTGAGTTTTAAAAGAATCTACTGTATATGCTATGTACAAACACTGCAAGGGCACAGTACAGCTACACTCCATTAACTTTTCAAGCTTACTGAGGAAGGGGTAAGGGTATCAAATTTCCTGCATCTACAGTACTATTCCCAATTTTTTTTCTGACACTATGGATAAATCTTCTATAAATCACTAACATAAGAGTTTTAAAATGTACTGTCCACATCCTATATCATTATCCAAAGGTATGATTGCAGGGCTGTTCTTAAAGTGTACTGAAAACTAATGTGAGATCTACTTAAGGGATACAATAAGTGACTACAGTATTGGAGTAAGCTAAAACACCTACAGTATTTTGAGACTGCACTGAGGGTAAACTGGTGCATGTATATGTGATACGATAATAAATACAGTACTTGGGATTTCACTAACACTATATATTAGGCTTATTCTCAAATATGGTGGAAGTTAATCTCATGCTTCATATTAATCGGATAATACTCATTATGGAATTTAATCATCATCATCATCTAAATCAAACCTTATGTCCCATGCTAGCGGGATATTACTGATTATGGCATCTAGGCATCATCATCATCATCATCATTATCTAAATCAAATCGTAGGCTCTATATTAGTGGAATATTACTACCGGTATCTAAACACCATTATCATCATCATCATCATCTTCTAAGCTATAATTTTCTTCATCTATATGGCAAGCACCACAGATATCTTTGTCATTATTTTCCTGCTGTACTTACGATAGAAGAGTGGACCATGAATAACACAGCCTGGAATACGAATTAAAAGCATGAATAATATTAGACAAATGGCTCAACCTTTGGCACAGATGGTTAGGTTTGTATTACATGAAGCAATGGAGATTTTAAAACACCTCTTCCTTGGCAATTTATTCCCCACATTACACTTTGACATCCTCCTGTATGTTGGTGAATGAAACTATGTTGATATTAAGTAGCAGCAGTAGCTGTAACCCAAGGCTCATCTGATATGTGAATCCATTGGACTGCAGGCTGAGGCTGTTCTCTTCCTGCAGTCCATCCACTACCATCCTTTTTGGGACAGGGGGGGAGCTGAGAGACATTTGTATAACTGGGTAGCTCCACTTCCAGTTATATTAGTGCCACCAAGTGAAGGCACCCCTCTCAAGCATTTTAAGGTGTAAAATGAGAAATAAATCCCTAAGGAAGAGGCGTTATGAAGCCTCTTATGCCACTTCGGAGGGACCTTAGAATGTCATCCCTTTACAGTGAAGTTAGGGACATAGCAACAGCAGGTGAAAGCACAGAAAACACTCTTGCCTTCAAACACCAAGCAATACATTTTCACTCCTACACTTCGACAATAAACAGCGTGTCATCGTATACTCCAAAACAGGTGGTGAGTTTCAATGGTGGTGAGGTGAAACAAAACACAGACCAAACAGACAATTAACATCACATTCCAATACTACCCAACACTTAGAACGAGAGGATGAGGTTTGGTATTCAGCAATGAGTGACAATAGTAATAGCAGGAGTTGTAGTAGTAACTGTAGCTCCAGGTTCATTTGAAATTTAAACCTAGTAGACTGCAGTCCACCATTCTCCTTTTGGGGGAAAGGGAAATAAATGAAGGACATTTGTATAACCAGGCAGTTGAACCACCCAGTTATATCAGTGCCACCACATGAAAGTATCCCTCTCCACCACCAATGAGTGACAGTACACAGCTGTGGTATGAAGGTGCTGATGCTGTAATATTATCAAATACCAGCAATTCAATTTTAAAACTGATCCTATAAGAAGGTTTTATTTACAACAGCTACAACACATTATGCAAGCAATACAATCAGATAAGTTAGAATTAGACGTAGGAGGAACATGAGATAACAGCTATGAAATCTTTGCATTAGTCATGGATATCAAATTTTCTGATACGGTGTTTTGCATCAATGTCTTTAACAATAGGGTGATGGCATATAAAACTGGCTGAATGTGCATTTCAAACTAGTAAGATATATGGTGCAGTAAAGTGAAATATGTGCCTAAATTAGTTGAGGTTCAAATGGGGTATATGCGACACTTACCATGAACTCCATGCCTTTTAGCAGGACATACAGGGTAATATGTAAATAACGCTCCACTAAATACTCAACTGACATTATCTTATGTGTTGCAGGGATATATCAATTGGCTAATGTGGGTATGATTGTGGCATATGCAGTAGGAAGTGAATGAATGATGCAGGTTTGATACCGACAACCATGAGCCATCCCCACAAAACACAAGAAACTGCCTGCTGGAAAGGAAGTGGAGTGTTAAAAATAGGCCACCCCATATATGGATGGATTAGTGCATTAAAGTGAAGTATAATGTGTCTAAGTTAGTCATATGAGCGTGACATTTACACTTACCATGACATCGGAGCCTATGCCACACTTACCAGGGATGGCTGGCACACTGCTTGCCTGCAGCTTGGGCTGGGAGCCTCGCTTGCGGAGAAGAAAGGTCTTGCGGTAGAGGCGAGGCTCCGAGGCGGTGGCGTGTGGGGAGGGCCGTAGAGAGCCTAATGGAACGAGCCACACCCAGTCAGGCCACACAAGCCAAGCCCGGGGATGAAGAGAGGAGTGACCGCAACCCAGTAGTTAAGAGAGGCAGCAGCGGGTGTGTGGGAGAGGGACAGTCGGGGACACTCATCAGTCACAGTCAACCACACAACCAGCCAGGTGACATCATTATCACTCTCAAAACAACATGCCACACACTGCACTTAATACTCTTTATATAATGTATACTGTGCAGCACTTCACAGTATTTATATCCTTGACATATTACCTCTATGTTTTTACATTAACTTATAACTGTACAACTTTCTAATTACCATTATTGTACTGGAGCAGGTACAGTACAATTTTATAAATATCTTTATACAGAGGATGGATACTCAGTACTCTGACCCATAAACTGGTACCTGAAAGTGTCTCAGTAATAATCAAGAAATCATCAGTATTTACAAAAGCAGCTGAATCTAAACCGTTTCATCTTGTATTATCACAGGAAGAATATTTCCAGACAAGAGTCCTTTAAAATTTCACCAGATAACAGCAAAATCTTTCAGTTATGAGAAAATTTATATTTTATTCTATACTCCATCATTTGGAGGCATTCTTCAGGAAAAAACTTCAAGCAACATCCAATACCAAATAGACATAAGAAATGGTGACTGAAGAAATCATCCCAGACTCACAGGGCTGAGAAGGGTGCTTCGAAATTGATTCACACTATCTGTAAAATGTGTTTTTTTTGTAATTTTGCAAAAATCTTTTTTCTTTATATGTGAGCATACTTCAAACTGGCTGCATTTGTGACAGTACTAATATTCCTTATTGAGACAGAGAACATTCATGTGAAAATTCTGGAGGTACACCGGTGTTGCTATTTATTTATAGCAACAGCCATCAAAAGTTAAGGTGAAACTGAATAACTTATATAGTGTTTGACTTTTCTTATTAAAATGAGAAGGCTTCAAACCAAAACATTTCATTTGATCTAGTGGTTCTGTGTGCGGCATGTGGCGATACGAGATGATTCAGTGCACCATCCGCAATGTACAAGCTAAGTACATTTGCTGTGGTACGTTGGCCTTGTGGCTAGGCTTATCAAAGAAGCACAAAAACAGTACAAACGATATTGAAGATTACGAATTTTCATAGAACCACAAAAGTTTCAGAATTACTCTACATTCCAGAAGGAAGCCAAGTAAGAGTCAGAGCAAAGCCAAGTATAACAGCTACAATGCATTAACTTTAAGACACAGCGAGACATTCATCCATGTTTAACTGGAGTCAGAGGAAGCTAGAATTACAATAAGGACAGTATTTTGTTGGATTTTTTTGAAGGTTACTTAGTGGATATACAAAAGGGAAGATTTATATATACACAGTTTATATCATACCAGTCTACTGCTTTTATATTCTACCTATTACATCATGTATTCCAGATAACCATTATTTCTGTATAAAGTACATAACTGGCAATGCATTAAGTTGGCAGGCAAAGCAACATTAAATACTGCATATATATAAGAGCCACTTCCAGCTCTGTTCCATCAGAAAATGATGACTGTATCTATGAGAATATTAACAGGCTAAAACTACCTGAAATTAATAGCTCCTCAAGCATGCAATTATTCTAAGCTATTTATATTTTCCATGTCTGGGAGGCAGAAGGAAATTATACGTTAAAACTGAATTTCATACAGTAAATCTGTTGGCATAAAGAGAAAAGAAGGCAGACACAAGACACGAGACAACATTTACACAACAACGGACGGTACAAAATACTGAGACGTAACACATGAAGCATCTGTTATGTTAGGCAGTGTCATAAAGAAGCCAATGTTATGAAAATGTACACAGACACTGAAGTTTTGGGAAATACTAAGGACAATTTAGCATGCAAAGGCAGACAGGACACAGAGTAAGCTTTTTAAAGGACTTACCACAGTTACAGTGGGGCTGTCAGCTGTGCTGCTCTGTGAACTGCTTGGCTATGTAGTCTGAACATGCAGCCTTCATACACATGAGTAGCTAACATCTTTGTACATTTCTAACATCAACTGAATAAAAAACAAAAAAAACTTAATAGCTTTTCAGTGTATAATACAGTTCATCAAACTGACTGAAAAAGGTATTACTAGGTACACAAAACTGGGTTACCTGGGTACAACATACACATCATTTTTACTTATATTCTAGGAAATAATCCCTTGTGCTAAGCTACAATAATTAGTTTCTGTTAATTACACAGAATGTGAATTAACAATACTGATGAGCTATATTTAATATGCCATCATCATGTTTTAAGAAGTAAGTGAGTTTACTGATTAACAGAATTATATCAATTTTCACTGGTTGTGATTTATGAAACTGTTTGAAAGTGGCCTTTTGTTAAAAGAATGATTTGTCATAAAATGATGATCTAATGCAAACTGATTGCATTTACAGAACATATAAGTAAGTACACATATACTGTCATTACCCATCACATTAAACATTTACATGCTCCCCCTACATATCTACAACATCACACCTCAGTTCCATCCTAACAGGTTACAGTTCTGCCTCCTTAAACCACCATGTTCAAGCTCAGATCTACAGTACAGAGCTCTCGGCACACCACAGGACACAACACTCAGGCTCGGCTGGGTCATCAGCATTGTCACCTCCAATCATGACTTCAGCAGTCTATCTAGTTTATTACATTGGGTCAAACTGGTTGGGTCTATAGGTTGAGTCTAAAACAAGAGAATTATTTATAAAGGATCTTTACCATTTTACAGGACAAAGAGCTCTCCAAAGCACGTTATACAGTATAACAAAAATTTATAACTTATTTTTATGCATTTATTTACTTATCTGAGAGAGAATGGTTCACAACTGCAAGATATGAAGAGCTGCCATCAAGGGAAACAACTCAAACTATAGACTGTATGCTAACATGGTCAATGGTCTCAGAACAGAAATTTAAATACTGTAGTCACTGAAGAAGTCTTTGGTAGCTCTGAGTGAAGGCAATCTTTTGGAAAATTTCTGCTTATGAAAGTTTATAAATACATTCCCAGGTTAACAGGCAGTAGTAATAGTGGCAGTTGTAGCTTCAGGTTCACATGAAATGTAAATCCAGTTGACTGCAGGTTAAAGTGGCTTTTCTCCAGCAGCCCACCATCCTCCTTTTGGGGGAGAGGCAAGAAGTTGAGGAAATTTGCACAACTGGGAAGCTCCAACACACAGTTATATAAGTGCCACCACATGAAGGCATCCCTCTCCAACACCACCTGATCTGATCTAGCATACTAGGTCCAATGCTTTCATGTGGTGACAATAATATAGCCATGTGGCTCCAATGCATGGTTATACAAACATCCTTCAACTCCCTTCCAATCCCACAAATGGAGAATGGTGGATTTCATGAGGATGGCACCTTTAGCCTACAGTCCACTGGGTTCATGTTTCAGATGAATCTGTGGCTACAACCAATACTACAGTATTACCATACCATATCCAAAGTCATGCACACCAAGTTTACAGGTCAAGTCTGGCACTCTAGGTTAACCGTCAGGTGTAGTACACCTAGTCAACAGGTTAAGTAAGCCACTGTAGTTAGTTTATATTCACCTAACAGAGCTGGGCCACTCCAGCAACTTGAATACTGTTGAATGAAATTCAACGGGCCCTAGTTATGGGACAGGAATGAATCTCCACAGTTAATAGTTAAATCAACCCTCCAGTCTGACTACATCGGACCAACAACTGAGCTGAAAGAGGTTATGGAACTTTATCAGTCTGGAAAAACTTTGTTATATGTCAGTTCAGTTGTCAGATCTAGGTCACAAATTCACAGGTTGGATCAGTCTGCTCACATCTAGTTGCTCTGTTTTCACCTGACAAAGAGCCATAACCTTTTCTTGACTTAGTTCATGGCCACATGTAGCCAGACTGGAGAATATATTTTCCTAGCAACCAAGGAGACTCTATCCTACCACGTTACTAGGTTTTGCTGAATTTCACACACCCATGAATCAGTACTTAAGTTGGGGCCAAACATAGTTTGACTGGAGGATAATTTCACATGGTAACCAAGGAGACTCATTTCTACTTCATTACTAAGGTTCATAAAATTTCATGCACCCATGACTTAGTATTAAGGCTGTGAGTGGACCCCATCCCATAAAAAAATGCTGCAGCACAATCAAAGGTCAGGTTAGTTATTGTACAGTACTGGGCAGGTCTGGTATACCAGTTTACAGGTCAGATTAACCTGGTCAGGTATAAGTCACCAGGTCCACAGATTGGGTCAGCTACTGAACTGGCCAAGTCTAAACATCAAATTCCTATCTATAGTTGGCCAAAAGGATTTGTATTTGTCATCAACATTGACAAGGATTTACAATGAACAGCAGAGAGCTTGTGAGTAACACATTAGCTCAACTCCATTCATGTTATTCTGTATAAGATAAAGTAGTCCCTCCATATTTGTTAGGAATACATAACAGACACCCTTGCAAAAGGCAAAATTCATGAATAATTGGCACTTCCCTAAAACAGCCACTGCAATCATAACAATCATAATTTAACTACAGTAAACTCCCAATTATCCGCCTTGGTAGTAACCGCCATACGACGTAGCCAATGGCTGAATCAAAATGGTGCCCAGCAGAATGCATAAAATCTTTGACACTATCCAGCATGAAGAACCTTTTCTTCTGGCTAAAAGTACACTATGTTATTATCCTGCGTGAGACAGTTGTTGTCATCAAACATCCAGCCATAATCACAAAAAAAGAAAATAACGAAATACAGTACACAAAAAGAATGGTGTTATACTGTACTGTAAAATGAAAGTGAGTGAGGGAGGGTGAGTTGATGGTTGGTGGGCCTAGCAGCTCACAGGGTGCTGGTGGGAAGATGCAGCGGTAGGGAGCAGAAGAGTTTTGACTGGCTAAGGCAGGGGAGGGAGAATTCTAATGAACAGTTTTCATTAGCTGGCAGCAGGAAAGTGGATGTTCTCTCACTCTCCATCATATTCCTCCGGTGCTATGGTGCCAATACATAAACGAGCCTACATTGCACTCTCTGTCTCTTCCAACACATTATTATTATTAAATGGCAATGTTGTGATGGTTGTCCCTCCAAAACCTGGCTGGCCTTCTAGTGCTGCTGTGGCTCTCTGACACGTTGTATTGCTGCCCCTCCCCCTCTCCTCTTCTCTCTGGCAAGTACAACTTACAGTATTCTGAAGTGTACATTATTGTACTATACAAGTGACTATTGGATTCTGCTAAGGCACCAATGAAAGTGTATAGGAAAGAAAGACCGATTAAATCGTGTTACTAAACAAGAAGAGCTGATGAAAATGTGTTGTTATACTAAGGAAAATAATCATACTATACTGGAATCATTAACACATAATATAAAATCATTTAGACAACTGTTTCATCCCAAGTGAAGTTTGTCCTTGCAACTACGAGACAAGTTTTGTCTTGTTCTGTGTGGCAGAGTCATCTGCTAGAATTCTGATCAAAGAAAGTACACTATGGTGTACACAGTACAGTATAGTACAGTGAAACATGCTTCATTTTATTGATTTTTTTTTATTTTTTATGTTTTATTTACTTTGGCCGTCATTGTACAGTATTCTTCAATAATGTCTTTACATCACCACCACCATCAACATGAAATGTGTTTCTGTATAGAAAATTACAATGTTCTTCACATTACCTGCAGTGTTTCAATACTAGGAACATCTTTTAGCTTGTTTTTCGACGATTTATAGTGTTTACAATGCGTATGTTTATCATTACTGCTGGATGAAAGAATAATGGGTCTGCTGGCTGGGCGGACTTTGATATTATCCCCATCATCAACATGATATTGCTTCTGTGCATAAAATTACAGTACCTAACAGTACATTACAGTATTTTATTATTAGGAACATCTATTAGCTGTTTTTTGATACTTTAAAGTGTTTTGTAGGGGTCAGACAGGGGATGAGTGTTATAGGGTTGGGGGTTATGGGCCCCTGGGGGGGGGGGTTTGCGTAACCTGGCATTTTGACAGTATCCAGCAGCCCTTTGGCTCTATTATGCTGGATAATTGGGAGTTTACTGTATGTGACTCCCTTACAAACCCTTTGCAATGCTCCAGTACATCATGAGATGCTTAAATACAGTATACTTGTTTAAAGTGTATTTTGAAATAACAACAAAGGTTGTTGAGTCACTTCAAAATACACTCTATCAAAAGTGTATTTTGAGCTGTTTTATTAACCCATAGATAACTAAAGCTACAAATAAGGAGGGCCAACTGCAATCAAAAGCCTGAAAATGTATTTGGCCAACTGTGCAGAGCAGGACACACGAGCCAGGTAGTACAATCCACTACATGGAGTGTGAGTGCCTTTACAGTACCTTTCCCAAGAGGCAGACCATCCCAAGCATAAGAGGTGCGCCTAGTCTGATCAGCTGCGGGGGTGACGGGAGTCTGGGGATCTTGGGAGGGAGGGGGGGCGGGGCGAGGCTCAGATCTCACAGACAGGTCACGGTGCAGCGCCAGGGAGCAGCCAGTGCTACTGCTCGACACTGACCCTGACAGCACCCCAGGAGAAGGTCAGGTCAGCATGGGTGCAAGGGGGGATCCGGGGCAGCAGAGGGTCAGGAGGGGTTATCAGATCAGCAGCAAAGGGTCTGGGGGGGACTCTTAGGGGGTATTAGGTTGACAAGGGCTCATGAAGGGTCTAAGTCAGAAGGAGGAACCATACTAACTGAGGTTCAAGAAGGGATATTGGGCCAGTATGGGTTCAGGAGGGGGGACTGGATCAACAGTAATTCATGGAGGTATACCATGTCACCACAGCATCAGAGGGGAGGTAAGCAGAGCTTAAAGAAGGAGTCTGGGTCAGTTGAGATTCAGGAGGGAGACAGCAAGGGTTGAGGAGGGGATATTGAGTCAGTAGAGATTCTGAAGGGGTACTGAGTCAGCAGGGGTTCTGGTAGGAATTCGAGGTCAGCATGGGAAAGGGAGATGGCACCAAATTAACAATGGGGTGGGGATTAGAAGATAGGCACTGGGTTAGCAGGGGTAAAGAACACAAGTGCCATAGAGGCAGGCATTCAGAACAGCAGTACTGGCCAACAGGGGTGTGCAGTACTAGGGTAACAAGCATGAAGGAGGGAGAGGGGTACCAGAAAGTAGGGGAGGAATTATCAAGGCATCAAGGAGTACAAAGAGGGTACAAAGGCACCACTGTGTAGGAAGGAGGGCACCAAAATACAATAGAAATTGCAGATGGGGTACAAGGGGACTGGAGGTAAGAGATGGAGTACTAAAGCATAAGTACTAGAATATCAGAGGGTAGAAAATGGAGGTAACAAAGTATCGTGGATTACAAATGGGGGGATACAAGGGAACCAGAGGGGTAAGGAAGGGGGTAGCAAAACATCCAATAGGTAAAGTATGGGGAACTTATGAGCCATAGGGCTGTTAGTGGCTTTGAGACTTCACAGTACCTTCTCCTTAATGGTTTATTTTGCCTAACACACCTTAACACTCTCCTGCATGCTATTTACTGCTTTATTATTGACACAGTTAGCATCAATAACATACAAAAGGTTACTGAGGTGTAATGTGCAGAATTTACCACTAAGGAAGATGCATTACAAAATCTCTAAACCTAGAAATACCGAAATATTTTCTGCTCGCCCTCTCCCCCTACCAATGGTTAAAAGGAAGATGTACTCAGAATTTCACATCAAACAAAGACCTGTTGTCCATTGTTAAGGTGGTATTTAAAGCTTTGTCATGAGCGGGTGCTCATGTAATTTAAAAAAGCTTACATCCACCACCTTAACATTCTAGATTAGGTCCCTGTTCAGTGTGAAACTTTGGATACAACTTCCTTCCAGCCAGTGACAGAAATTTAAGGTGAACAAAAACTCTGGCATATGACCATACAAGAGCAGTAGGAAGGTAAAGAAGGAGGTGCCAAAGCACTATGACACAAGGGGAAAGCTATAATGGCATCAGGAGGAGCAGGAGGAAGAAGGAGAGACATAATGATGCTAGCAGCTGGGTTCTTTGTGGCAGTGGTGAAGCAGAAAAAAGTATACCCTCTAATTCCTTTCCTTTACATCTGAGTTCCTAAATGCAATGCAGAAAACTAAACAAATACTGTATTCAAATCAAAACTGTTAATTACTGAATAGCCTTTACAAAACTCATATTAAGCTGATCTTAAATTAGCAATAATATATTACAGTACTCTGATTAAGCCTTCTCTTACTTATTACAGTTACACAATTTTTCATATCTGAGTTACCTTGTATCCAGAAGTCAGAATACTACCAAGATAATCAGAATTACATTAAAGGCAGAATAAAAAGCAATGGAAGGAGAGAATCAAGGGAATCAGACAGTCCTGCTATTTGGTAGAATCTTACAATTCCTGCTCTAACAATGATTTTTTTCTTACTTTTTTTTGCTGAAAGAACAATACAGATGCTTAAAAAAATAGAGAGATCACCCAGATACAGCATCCCAATTTTACAAGACTTCAAAAAACATAATGTAAAGTTTACTTCAAATTATAATTACACTCAGCTATGACACATCCTCCCACACCTGTCCATACCCCCTCACTCAAAATCCATTCCATCACCTGTAACTAGTAGCACTGTAATAGCAGCTTCAATCCCAGGCTCATCAGAATGTGGGAACAGTGGACTACAGGCCAAAGTTGTCCTTCTTCTGCAATCCACCATCCTCCATTTGAAGGGAACAGGAAGGGAAATGAGGGATGTTTGTACAGCCATGCAGCAGAGCCACCTGGTCATCTTGGTGCCATCACATGAAGGTGTCCCTGTCCAGCAGCTCTAGCATGGAATGAACGATAATTAATTATAAATGAATGAACCACATTTCCAGGTGATGGCACAAGAGTAAGGGAATGTAGGTAAGTGTGGAAGAGTGCAAGTTGCGGCTGGGTGTAATTCAGAATGGACTTTACTTGTGATGATGGACAAGAAGACAATGTTTAATTATCACACTCCTTGACACCACACCCTCCTAACAAAGCCTATAAACAGTAGCACAAAAAATACACAGTAAGAGATGTAATAATCAATTCGTTACACCTGCAATGAGCATAGTATTTACGGCAATGCAATATAAAAGATGCATTACTATAAACACAGCAATGTCATGTATAAATATTTTTTAAATTTTCACTGGAATATGGTGCACTGCTTTTGGTCCTTCCTGCAGGCTGCAAGCACAGCATTTTGTCATTTGCCTGTAGCACTTCATTCATAAGGGTACTATGGCATAACAAGTGGTGATCTTATCTCTATATACCAATACATATACACTCCACATTATGACCAACCTGATACAGCAGGAATGCAGGTCGTGTCTTTTAAATACTGTACCTCCTGAAATTTCCTCTTTAAAACTATAACTTAATGTTAATTGAAAACTGCTTAGTAATAAACATACAATGATCATGAAGTTCAACAGGCTTGGTAGCTTTTCTGGCTGCTCTGTGTGTTAAGGAAATGAGTAGGTGGGACACAACAGACACACTAACTGAGAAATTATCCGAGTGGTGTTAATAATCATGCTGCAAGTTATCTGACTTGATTCTGCATTATTATGAATTTAATGCTTCCATAAACATCATCATAACTCCTACAATACTCTGTGAAAAAATGTCTTGTAAGTTTGTCTGGATGAACACAAGCAAAGACTCTCAGTGAAGGAGGCACTAAAAATGAAGTTGATATAATTTCATGTTGGAATATAAGAAGAACATTGCAGTAATTCACTATTTTGTGTGGGCATATTCACTTTACAGTCACAATATACATATCATGCATATTATTCAATTTCTTTAAATATATTAATTTCAATTACTTAATCTTATAGATATGGTTATGAACTTCTTCTCTGTTTATTTAGAGGAAACTAAGACAAGAAATAATAATCATTAGAATCCTAATATGCTATTCATGTCATTCTTGGTACTGAATGTCAATTAACCCCTTCAGTCTGATGACATATACTGTATTCCTGCTATCTCATCAATTTTATCCAGCTTAAGAGAGACATTTAAAAATGGAGAGTTTAAATATAAACTTTATTAACCTACCAGAGGTCATTCCCAAGTTGGATAAAGCTGCCAGGTAGTAGCCAGAATAAAACAAAAAATGTCACTGGACTGGATGGGTTAAGGGCTAGAGATTGGATGGGTGAGGGGATGATTGTCTCTAGCATCTATGTATGCTGGGGATGGATCCATACAGGGAAACTAAATTTGCTATAAACAGCGTAAGTTATTGAACGTGGAGAGGCAAAGCTTAGTTACTGAAGGGGGAAACTAGGTCTTCTATTGATGGCATAAATTAGTGAATGTGGTGGTAAAACTTACTTGCTGATTGGGGGAAACTAGATTTACTAAATACAGCTCGTATTATTGAATGTGGAGGGGTGTAACTTACTTTGAAAGTCAATTTTCTCCAAGTGGTGTCACCATAACTGACTCTTGGCATTAGCAGAAAACAAGGGATGGCATGGAAAAGTGCACATGCTACTGTACTTACTTTTATAGCTGAGCATTTTTGGGAGGAGATAAAAGCAACAGGCCAACTTGAGGGGAGGGAATATATACGGGAATAATTCAGAGCATATCTATTGCAATGTTCGGCTAGAATGAATAAAGAATTTGGAAAATAACTTTCAGCTATCTTGTGCAACACCTCAATATGCAAGGCTGTATCATACAACAGAATAATTCTATATAACTGGTTGTGTATATGTATTTGTACTTGGAATAATAAAAGATGATATAAAAAGAAACTTAATATTTTCTACCGTAAGTTGCTTGGTTCACAGTGAAAGTTACAAACAGTATCACATGCAATGTGTTTCCTCTCTCTGTCTTCATTCAAAGAAGACTCCTGTTAAGAGAGGTTACCCCTCTCTGCAATCACCACTAACTTTTTGTGAAGATGAAAGAGACATCAGCCTAAAAAATCTGAGGCTCAGGTGTTCACAAATCCACTGAAAGCTGTAAAGGGAGAGTAACCAATCCCAATCTTAGTAATATCATGTCTGCAATTAACATGGTTGGAACCTACTATGCAAGGACATCCCTGCATAAGGATTTTCATGTGATACTCTTCTGGTGTAAATATTTACATACTAAACAGTTTTACGCTTTCCCTTTTCTTGTATTTCCTGTGATGAGCTTCCTTCCAGTTCCTCTCAGTGGCTGCTACCTTAGTGTCATGGGTGCTTGTGTACCTTAAAAGAACCACCTGAGAATTTATCACAGCAACAAACCTCCTAGAAAGCTGAAGCCTGTTGACTGCTGGTCATTTGTCTCCATAAAATGAAGGCAGAAGAAAAAAAAAAAAAGTTTTTTACAAGACTAAAAGCTCATTTTTCTCTCACATGAGAGAGATGAGAACAACCAATGTTTTCTAACCAACAGAGGAACAATGTTCCTACTCCTCCCCATGTTGCATTTTGTGAGCACAAAGGCATACAAAATGTCTCTCCTCACAGTGTCCATGATACTGTGGTGATTCACATGCAAGGATATCACTGCATGGTGGGAACCACCTATATACTGGGATGCTTAAAGTGCAGACATTCCATTATAAAGTTTTCAAGGAGCATTGCTCTACCTTTACAACATTTAATGAAACACGAACATCCTAGCCTTAGCTGTCTTAAGCCTCAGAGGTGTTTCTCTAACCCCCAAAGAATGCCAGCAGAGGTTGCAGAGAGAGTGGGAAATGATCCCTTGTCTTAATGGTTGTACCCATTTCTTTCAGAAGGAGAAAATGGGCTATACTGGGTTGGATAATGGATAGAGAGAAAAAAATTGCGCTCTAGTTGAAGAGAATCACCAAACTGCACTGTAGCTAAGTACTGCTACCTTCATAAGAGGTAGCAACTGGTATGATTACCTGCAATACTTTACTATGTAAGTATATTCTGATGATTTGCCTAAATCATTAGGGACTAACTCATGTTATTCAGTACATCAGAACTGATACTGAAATTCACGTATGGTCATTCATTCATCACGAACATATTTCCAGTAAGATGCATTTTTTCTTGTACTACGTTTTCCAGCATTACTGTCAGCATCTAAGAACTGCATGAAAACCTGCATATAATAACAGCTTACTTCACATCTATGTACAAGTTAAGGTTCCAGAGAACAGAACAGTACATATTTTATTAACAAACATGAAATATATAATGATAACAAATTTATGAATGAAAGCACCATAAAAAAGCAACAGGTAATTCATGGTATGTTTGTGATCCTATGATATGCTAATAATTTTCAAGCAGAGCTTATCATGCTCAGCAACAGGTAAAGATGATGCATACACAGTCTGAAACAAATGCCAGATGCTTTCTTGCAAATCCGATTCATTCTCCTGGATAAAGAAGCAAAGTGGCAATGATAAAAAAAAAAGTGTTCTGACAACATTAAAAACCTATAGAAAATTATACACCACTTACATTTAAAGCAGCAACAAACACATTATGCACTCAAAATGCCAGCATGTCAGTGATGAAAGAAACCATAAAACACCTCCCACAGTGCCATAAGCAACACTGCCATACCAGCCTCTCAACCAAAGGAAGCACATGAGACACCAGAAACAGGTACACACCTGACCCATATTCTTATCAGTTAAGGATGGCTCCTAATACCTCTTCCTTACCAGTTTATTTCTCCCTATGGCACATTAATATTCTCTCATAAGTTATTCATGCAGTTTAAATACCGTACGAGAGAATACCAAAGTGTAATACTGTTAAACTGCAGAAGAAAGAGGACTTAAAAAGTCTCCCAGGATGACAAACTACAGGCCCAGGGCACACCAACACCGAATCACCAGTGCAACAATTAACAACCCGATAAAAAATGGCCACAGTGCATGTCCTAACCAATAAAAGTCAAGCAGAGGCAGAAACATCAGAACAGACAGAGGCCCCATCATCAACACAACAAGCTGAGAGTATAGTGGCTAGAATTGAAAATGCTTATAATGGCAAGCTGAATCGCCTTGCCTGAACAAGCAAAATATACATATATATGCAGAAATGTGCAGACACTTTCATACTACTGTAAATATTTCTTTTTTTCCATACAAATAACATTAACATGCAAAAGCCAGTGCATAATGCTAATTCTACGGGAGAGTATGATAACTTCTTCAAATACTGCTCATGGATGCAAAGTACATCCAATATGAATTCAAGAATCAATGTTACACATCAGTTATACAGAAGGCTGTGAGATTTCATAATGGCCATAAATCTGTTCATATTAAAAGCCACTTGTGAATATCAGTAACATTTAACCAATCAGCTGGACAACAAGTGGCAGCATAAATCCCATGTATTATAGGAACAAAGTGAAGACAATGCAACAATACATAAATAACACACAAGGACTCACCTTTGGATCGGTGTGGGGGTGAATTGAGGGGCCTTGGTGGGCAATCCGAGGGTGGCCCAGCATAGGACAGACGCTGACGACGAGACACTTGGGATACTTCACTCTGGATCTCCAAGGGTGAAGGGCGTATGTCTTGCTCTCCTGCATATACATACATAAATACGAGGTCAAGAGGACTATCCATCTACAGGCAAATGTTTCAATCCTGGAAGGGGTGGCCACAACTAAATACCTCCCTGTCACCCTGTCCAATGCCATCAGGCTGCCCTCCTGCCAACTTAAAGCCATCTTCGCTCATTTATCTCTCCACCCCATCCTTCCACCTCATCCTTGGTTTATCCTTCCACCTCACTCATTTACACTCTCCTAGTCAAGAGAACTGAGCTGAAAATTCAATAAAAATGGGAGATAATCTATGCAGTATACTTCACTCTTTCACTCTAACTTATCAACAGTGAAGGGCACACATTTTGCTCACTTGTGCACATACACATACACACACACACACACAAACACACACACACATACTGACTAACATGAGAGTGGCTTTTAATTATATGGATGAGGAAATGTTGAGGGAGTTGACAGTGACCATGATAAGACCAAGACTAGAGTATGCGGCTGTGGTATGGTCACCTCATTTGAAGAAGCATGTTGATAAACTAGAAAGGGTTCAACGGATGGCTACGAGGATGATACCATGTTTAAGGGAACTCACCTACGAGGAAAGATTGGAAAAACTGGAGTTACCAACACTGCGCAAGAGAAGGGAAAGAGGTGACTTGATCACGATATTTAGAAATGTAAGAGAATTGGAAAGAGTGGATAGAGAGGATCTTTCTGTGTTGGATGATGGAAGAACAAGAGGTCATGGCTTCAAGTTGAGGAAAAGATGATCTCAAAAGGTTAAGTTTCTCGAACAGAAGCATAAGTATTTGGAATGACTTGGACAAAGAGGTGGTGCAGGTGAAAAACATTCATGTATTTAAAACTCGATTAGATGAATGTAGATATGGAGACAGGACAACATGAGCTTAGCTCAACTCCTGTATACTACAAACAGGTAAATACAAATAGGTAAATACACACCTCTTGCTGGCTCAGTGGTAATGCTCTTGCCTGCCACCTGGTAGATGGGGGTTCAGGCCTGCTCAGGACATGGAAAGTTTCACTGACAAAACGAGTTGTTACTCTCCTCTTTGAACAAGGGGATGGGTGTGTGCATGTGTGAAGGTCACAGCTTTGCCCTTAGATCAGACAATATGAGCTCTCAGCTCTCTTCAGGGAGGGTTAAAAAATGCTGATGATCAAGACAACCACATGATCCTGACAAACCCGGTGAATTAAACACACACACACACACACACACACATGCACACACACACACACACACACACACACACACACACACACACACACACTGCACACATCAGCTACATAAGGACACCGAAGACACAAGCAAAAATTCCTAAACCTGTGAGTATGTGAACTCACCCGATATTTTGGCAGATATGATTTCCTCCTTCAGCTGTTTGACCTGGTGTGCCAAGTCAAGAAGCAGTGAACCTCGGCATCGTGGAGGAGGCAGGGCCTGGCCATGTACGTGTTCTCGCACCAACAGTCTGAAGGTCTCGTGGGTTTCCTCGGCACAAGGAATCTGCACCTGCATCACCACATATCATTTGGTATAACTGTGCATTTTTTCTGACCTGACAAAGATCCCCAACCCCTTTCAGTTCAGTAAATGGCAAAGTGTATGTAAGTCTGGAAGGTGGACTGGACAAGTAACCAAGGAGACTCATTCCTACTTTATAACTAAGGTTCACTAAGTTAAAATTCTGGGAGTGGTCCAGTTCCATCAGTTAACACAAACTGAATAAGGTTTGGTGTAGCATGCACTACAGGTAAAATCATTATAAGACACGGTTTTGCTCCAAATTTAACTCACAAATATTTCATTAAAGCTTTTCACACTCAGTACTACTACATATTGCATGAAATATAAATGAAGCAGAGACATGGATTACCTTCTTGAGAATGAATGGCCGCATTTGTATAAAGAGTGGAGTGCGGAAGGTGACAACAAAATCAAGGAAGTCCCACAGTGCAATGCCACCTTCACCCCGTGTGTCCATGTCCCGCAGACAGTGCAGTACTCGGTGCCAGTCCTGAGACAAGTGTTTCTCAAAGCACACCATCATTACTTTCAGACCTGGAAAATTAAGTCATATTTACGTGTATAATCTTATTTGCTGTTATCCCAGGCTCATGTGGATGTGAACCTAACTGACTGCAGACTGAAGTATTATTTCTTAAAATCTTATGGGCAAAAATAAACTTCTTCGTAAAATCCTCCATAAAATCATTAGTAACTGTAGTTCTATAAATTCTGAGAGCTGGACCTACATCAGTAAATTATTTTTTGTTTACAATTCCCTCACCTATCATTTCCCAAAGTTATATCTTTTCCTCCTGTACATATACTGCAGCATAACACAACTTACCAAGAAAAGCAATGCGAAGGATAGTTGGCTTGACTTTCGGATAAGCACGAGGGTCAAGCTGCTGATGTGACCATGACTGAGAGCGAGGGTCGGAGGTCGGCACAGTCTTTGTCTGAGGACCGTGTAATGGGGCGACCTTGGCTAGTGGAGGGTTCATGGCATGTAGCACCACAGTCAGGGCAAAGCTGATATCTGCCTGACGCATCCTGGGGGCATCTGGTTGTGGGCGTTTAAGACCTTGTTACTACAGTTCAATCCCCATAACTGAAGGAGCTTTTTGTTCATCTACAGTCTGTTTTACATTGTTCAGCAGTTGAATAAGACAATAGTAGTTCTAAAACACAACCATAGCACTTTTCCCTGACTAATGCTATATTCTACATAATCCTCTGTTATAGCTCAGTGGCTCTATATCCCTTCCACAGTACTTCCTCATGACTAGCACCGTGTTCTAGTGCTGTAAAACTAAGAACAAATTTTCACTCTAACAACATATACAGGTATTTTATTACTTTTACCAAACATATTATTCTATTTGGTTTTGCAGTGAGGGAGTTAATGAAGGCTATATATAACCCCCTCCAGTTCAGTAAGTCAATGCTAAGGTGAAAAAAAAAATCATCTAGAGTTAGCAAAACCAAAATCAAAAGTACAACATCATAGAGAAGAGATTAAAGTAACAACCTAATAAAGGTTTCTCAGCATACCTTTGCGTCCACACCCAACTCGCAGGCAGAGTGGCAGGAGCAGATTCATGATCATATTCTCGGTCTTGTCAGTGGTGGGGAAGAGAGACGAGCCACCACATATCTGCTCCAGGGAGTATGTTACCTGTGGCACAACATGGCATCAGTCTACCAGCATCCCATCAGAAGTCTCACATCATTATGCTGCAATATTCCTCTTCTTTACCTTCTACCTTTTCACATTTCTATATAGGGTCAATGTGTTTGGTCAATCTTTGCCATACAGCTTGGTCCTGCACCTATTTTCTCATCAGCTCCTTCTCTCTCAAATCCTCGTTCACACAATCCCTCCACCTCCTCTTTGGCTTTCCCATATATGCCTCCAAGCCTCTATCACAGTACTGTACATCATCAATCATTCAATCAATTAAAATTTTTCAAATAATTCCACACTTCCTTATACAGCAATCCCTATAAAGAGGTCCACGATACTGCTGAGTTTTCTTGGACTGGGAGCTAAGCCCAGTGCCAAAATCAGCTATACTTTCCAACATTTGCCAGATTGTAGGATTATAAATTATAGCATGGATAAAGTGATTACTGAAGGGAATGCCTGCAAGTGGATGTCTATACAGATGACTAATGATAATGATCGAGAATTTCAATTTTCTAAAAAAAATTAATTTTCAAAAGCCTCTTGATTCTACTACTTCTGATTTTAGGAATAACATTGTATTTTACCATCATCACCTAACATTTACCACTGCCTTTCTCTTGTCTATATGCTAATATGAACTAGAACACCCAAGCTGTTTACTGACAAATGGGGACTCTTGGCCTAAAAAGAAATAAAAAAGGGCTAAGAAGGCCCTTTTTTTTTTTCACTTTGTATTTATATAAAATCTTACGGTACAGTATTTATAAAAATTCTGAAGACTATGAATATGGCTCATATCCCTGGGGAACATGACTAAGGATCTAGTTAGACACAGGGAAGACAACTGGAGCTGCCCTGGGGGGTCCAGTCTGGCCCAGTTCTCTCTTGGCTACAGTGAGTGACTCCTGGTTAAAATGGGTGACTCAGAGACTAAAGCAATAGTGGGTAGGCCCCTGCCACTAGAAGGGTCCAGCAGTCTTATAAGTCTTGGTGTTCTAATATAAACACTGTTTCAGCACCACATAATGCCCTAAGAAGTGGAAATAAATGCTAAGTTAACTCTTCCATAATGCTTTTGCTGCATCAATCACAGTATCTTGTATTTTCCACTGTCATACATTATGTCTTTCCTCCATGGACCTATCACATCACCCAGTTCTCACAGTACTTTTTAACTGTGAGTCTTGAGAGTTTAAATCACTCCAGTTCTCTAAAATATGCCATTCACTCATGCCCCAACATTGCACTTTTATATATCTTTTTTTATATTCCTTCACATACAGACTGAATAAACACAGTCCATGTTATACACACAGCAATTATAAGCATAATAAAAGAAAACTGCAACACAAAGACGATAATAAAACGAACCTGAGAAAATTAGACTTTTTAAAATCATCACTTTGATTGAACAGCAGAGTAAGAAATAAAAGGATATATGAGAAAAAAAATGCATGCTTTCCAATTAGCATTTGGCTTTATAAAATGGAGAAACAGGGAGCAAATAATATCGCACTACAGGGTAAATATAATAGTCTGCACTGGAAACATAATAAAAATTGCAATCAGGAAGCTCCGAGCAAGAGTGAAAGCTTCTATGAGCTAATACAAAATGACTAAGAAAGATCTCCATGAATTGAAATTCTAATTATAAAACAACTTTTCCTTACCTTTGGAAGAAATTTGGTAAAGTAATATGTGTCCTAATGCTCTGCTTATGACAAAAGATAATTAAATCATGAAACATCAGGCTAAATGAAAATGCAAACAATCAAACTGGTGTTTGCAGTGACAAAAAGCCATTATCCTTTCACTATAAGTTTCTACTTATAAAACACACACACAGAAGCCTAATCTCTCTCTCTCTCTCTCAAAAGTGGTGTAAAATCTTTGTCATACACTCCTCCATCCAATATCCACCCAACTAGTTAAATCCCTTGTCAGTTTCCTCACCTTATCACTCTCCATATCTTGCTTTCTAATACTGATGCACCATTATCCAACCTAGTCCCCAATGCCCTGAACTGGATAATATAACTGTTACAACTACTATACTGTCTACGCTGTCTCACTTTTCCGACAGCTGCCTTTCCCCTTTCTTATAGCACACCTACCTATCCTACAGCTTTTCTTAGTTCTGTTGTGTGGTATGAGAGAAATCTGGCATATGTGATACTTAAGAAGTGATGAGAACTTGCATGTTAAGATGATTTCGGCATGTTGAGAGGAAGGAGGAGGTTGAGAGGAGGGACACACTAATGAATGTACAAAGAAGATGTCCAGATGTAAAATGTCGAAGACTTGAGACAAAGATATACATGGAGAACTTTGAGATAGGAGTTTGAGAACGGAAACGGCTCAAGACCGTGACCAATGAAGGGCTACCACTGAGTGAAAAGACCTACACATGCTGATGCTGTTCATGATCTTTAAACATAACATAACATACTGACATTGTACCTGTCAAATTCCCTTAAGCTTCACAAATGCAAGAAATATATTTAGAGAAGCAATTCATAAATTTAGAATAATCTACATCAGTAACATTTATAAATAACAGTATTTTTTTACCAGATACAGTAATGTAATAAATAACAAGAAAAAAAATTAAATGAAAATAATTCTTTCCATGCTCAGTAAAAACACTGAAAAGGGATTATAAAACAATAATATGAATGTTCCCACTGTAAGAATTTGCAAAGGAGAAAGAGTTAAATTTCAAGAGATTATATCCCTGTGAATGAGTACAGAAGAGTGAAGGCATACACTAGATAAGGTGCAGAAGGGAGATACCATCACCATCAAAAGATCACTGACACTTCCTTGCCAACATGGAAAAAAGAAGGAGTTAGCAAAATGAAGCACACAACTAAAGAGTATATGAAATGATACTCAGTGATATTCAGGGAAGAATGAGAAATATGAAAAACAAGACATAAATTGCTGGGGACTGTCAGCAAATTTTTGTTTGTGATAGTATAAAAGGCTGGGTCTGAAGTCCTCTCCTACTACTGTACCAAGAAGACAAGGCTTTAATGAACTGCAACCATGGAGCTATGCATCACACATGTAAATGTAAAGGTCAGCAAAGTTCACAACTCTACACTACAGTACTGGAGAGCTGCAGTATTTCACAAGTTTTCTAAAAAGGTCCAATACATGGAATATGGAAGTGTTCATATGGTCAACAAGACTATTCCTGATAATAAACTTGGCACTGGTGTTTTTTCTACAAGACTACCTCCTAAATAAGTTGACACCTCACCCACGGAAATATGAAGTAAAGAAATCACACAAACAGCAGGAGAATTTCAGGTAGTATTCTGGCAATCACCAAACTATATTATTCAGTAGAAGGATGCACCCTGATCTTAAAAGGGTAATTCCTGTCTCAGTTAACCCCAACACGACAGATAAAATAATATTTTTGTGCAGGGCTACACTAAATAATTATATTTAGCTAAGGAAAATGTCCTTCCAGAAACTGCATTTCCTTAGATAAATTTAATGAAATTAATACAAAACACAAGTAAACAAAAGTGGCAAAAACTGAATCAAGAAACTTCATAAATTCTATAATGTTTCATTGTATTGTACAGTATTACCACATACAATAACTCTAAACGCTCAACAAAATAATAATAATAACTGAAATCTTCCATATTCCATTTGCCAGGCAGGGTCATGTGGTGTGGGAACCCAAGGGATCTGCTTCAGAGAGACTAATGGTGAAATCTGAGAGGGAAGGTAAGTCATAAGTAATATAAAATACAGCTATAAAACTCCCCCTTAGCTAACTGTTTTGCTCACCCCTGTTACATCGCTGAACATCTGTAAGAGAATGCTGAGGTTACTGATGGCTGTGCAATGGTGAAAAAAAAACTGTACTCACTATGTCAATACAAATGTACAATTCAATACATGAAGTGAAACAAACCTCACATAAATGCCATGATCTGAAGAAATTATAGAAAAGAGAACTTGAACATTAAACAGTACTAAGAAATATCATGATAATCAAGATCTGTGGTGAAGAATGTGTGAATGAGTTTATACTAGCTGGAGTCTGGTTATGGTGACTGAATGACATCAAAAATGAAAACGGAGTTATGGGCCAGTAGAGTATTAATGTTAATTTTGTGATGGTTATGATCATGGGGCAGGATGTAGTTAGAAAAGCCCTAGATCTGAGATGATTATGTATAACAGATCACCAGATAATACAGCTGAGTGATTAGAAAAGCTGTCATTTATCTGAAGAGACACAAGCTCCAGCCCACACTGGGGCAGAGAACAGTTTCATGGTTTGAATCTCATTAAAACAGATGCCTGACATTCCACATGATTCACCGACATTTCATAAAAGCATACCCCCATTACTGCCATCATACCAGTCATCAATGAGACAGCCTTAATACGTAATTAATACAAACAGTGGGTACTGATGCTGAATTTGTGACGTGAATGTGTGTGGGATTTCGAAGGATTGCTGAGTTGCAGGGAATGAGCTGTCAAGTCTATGCCAGGAGTTGGAAAAAAAACAACAAAAATATCAAAGCTAAGGTCAGGGGTAAATAATGACTCAATCAAAGTCAGATGTGGTGAAAGATTGTGAGTCAATGGTAAAGGATTGTGAGTCAGTGATGGGGGACTGTGAGTCAGTGATGAGGGATTATGAGTCACTGGTGGGAGACTGTGGGATGTTATAATGAAGTGGTGAGGGACAGTGAGAATCAGTAGTGAGAGATTGTGAAGTGTTATAATGAGATGGCGAGAGACTGCAGGAGTCATAACAGTGATGAGGGATTATGAGAAGTAAGCATGAAGTGGTGACAGATTTGAGGGACACAGTGGAGTTGTGAGGGATTGTGGAAAGTCAAGGAAAAATCAGTAAAGTTTGAGTGACTAACCCCAAGTGCCAGAATCTGCATGGCAATGATCTTGACCACCATGGAGCAGAAGTGAGGTGGAGGTGAGTGTGTCCACCCGGCAACGCTGTGGCCTTCACCCTCACTCACGCGCTCTCCCAGGATTAGTGACTGAAAAGGACAGTAGGTGAATGGTAAGGAAAAGGGTAATATGGTGAGCAATGATAACAGAGACAAACCTCCACATTATCCTCTAACTGACCTAGCATTTCATGGATAACTGAAATATGCCATATATATATGTACTGTTTCATACTGTATCATTTACAAAGACCCCAACACGCTTGCACGCATTGGCCTTGGTCACCTAATGGTAGCTCTCCACACTGTTTGATCTCTGGCAGCCTCCCTATTCAGTTTTTAGTTACTGATACACAAAAGAATAAGCATGCTGATGAGACTATACACTAGAATAACATACACTATTTACTAGAGGTACAAGTAGTTATAATTACTAAATACTGTATTTTATCTGGCTACAGTGTACTAAGGAAATGTATGAGGCAATGTACATTATTGGTAGCTTATTGTTTTCTTTTATTTCTTTGTGTATACTTGATCCATCTGACTTACAGTGTTGTATAAATAGTTACTGAAATGATAAGGGACCTCAGGGAAAAGGACTGAATAGGGAAGCTGCCAAAGACTGAGCAGCATGGAAAGCTGTCATTAAGTGACCATGGCCAACACATGTATGAATGTTGGAGCCTTTAAAAACAATACGAGACAAACAACACGATTCTAAGTTGCAGCAAAGCAGGACCTTACCTGGCACACTTGCACAACCATCTTGAGGTGAGGCAGGTGAGCAATGTAGGGATACTTTGAGAGAGTACTGTAAACACCCTTCAACAGGTTGCCAGCTGCACCCCAATCGGTAGAACGCTGAAAATGAAATGATAATAAATAAATGAATGTACAAATAAGCAAGTAAAAATGGTTGTACAACTGTGGAGGGGGGCAGAGCACTTTTGTCAACACAGTGGTAGGTGTGTGAGTGAGTAAAATGAATTATAAATCATCACAGTATCGGAGTTATTATATATTACTGACGTCATTGTTCAAACGACTACCAGTTTTGCTGAACATCTTGTCAAAAGCAACAAATTGGAGATGGAGAAGAGGCAAAGAAATTTTTTTCTCAACAGTGCCATAAGGCAGCCAGGGATTAACCTTTTCGCGCATGGGACCACAATTTGCGTTTCATGTGGTGTGGTGTGCCAAAGCACAGAACCTCAAATCGCATGAAAAAGAAAAAAAAAAATTAACCAAAAAATAAGTTTTCAGTCGATTTGTGTCAAATTTTGTAGCATTCTAGCAGCCACGTGTCTCTCCCGAGGTAAGACCTTGGCAACACTACGATGGCTCATATGTGCCTGTACGTAGTGAAAGAATCTCAGTGCTCCACTAGCAGCCAGACAGCAGGGTCGTAATGTGTTGCGTTGTCCCTTTACATCCGCCATTTTCCCCCTCCCACCCGAGGCTGAAGCCATTATTGAAATATTGTGATTGTACAGTGTTTTTGACTATACTGTGAAGTGATTGTGTCTACTGAACATAGATATATTGTTTGTAAAGCATTGGGGCCCATTATCAGCCATTAAGCCTAGAGGCAGGAGTCTGGTTTGTTATAGTGGGGTTTTCACTCACCTTGCCCGTAAATGATGTATTTTACCCTTAAAGTGAAGCCACTACTTATATCTGTGAAACATATAATGACTGGATTAATGAAATAACTGACCTACCATAGCAGGCATTATGTTATGCCATAGATATACATTGACATATGCATCAGTTGCTAAGGGAGCAGGCACTCTCGTTTGCCATACAGTGAGGAAGGGAATAACAGAGGAGGTTGGGATGGAATCATGTGATAGTGTTTTATATTGCATATGGTTCAGTGTGAAATATACGTATAAAATAGTGCAGCGAGTGTTCACCGAGAAATATTGTATGCATTGACTGACAGCGGAAAGTTATGTAATGATCAGAGACAAGAAAATACGCCACACAGCGACACATATATGATATTATATAAGTATGTTGTGCAGCGAATGTTCATGGAGAAATCTATTGTGTGCATTGCATGTGTCAGGCAAACGTGGTGCAAAGAACAGAGAATACGCCACACACACACACACACATAAACACACACACACACGCATACACACACAGTGAACAGTTATGCGAGTCTGTTTGCTGATGATACAAAGATCTTGAGAAAGGTAGAGGTTGAAGAGGACTGTAAAATGCTACAGGAGGATCTGGATAGGATACATGATTGGAGCCGGATGTGGGAAATGAAATTCAACGCAAAAAAATGCAAAATATTCGAAATGGGTAAAAGTACCAAGAGGCCATCACTGAATTATTTGATGGGTACTGAACTAAATAGAAAAGCGAGAGAAGAGAAAGATTTGGGAGTGCTGGTCCAGGATAGTTTGTCACCTGAAAAGCACATAAATAAGATAGTTAGAGAGACATATAAATTCTTGACCAATATAAGAGTGGCATTTCATTACATGGATGAGATGATGAAAAAATTGATAGTGGCCATGATCCGCCCCAGGTTAGAATATGCAGCAGTAGTGTGGTCCCCACACAAAAAGAAAGATATAACCAAGATTGAGAGAATACAAAGAACAGCAACCAAGATGGTCACCAGTCTGGAAGATTTGTCGTACAGAGAGAGGCTGGAAAGGCTGGATTTGCCTTCCTTAGAGGAAAGGAGAGAGAGAGGTGACATGATTGCAGTGCTCAGGACCATGATAGGAGTAGATAAAACTGAGAGAGAAAATCTGTTTGTGCGGGATGAGAAGGTAAAAAGGGACACGGAATGAAACTAAAGAAGCCAAGCTGCTTGAAGGACATCAAGAAATATAGTTTTCCTTATAGATGCACAGACCCGTGGAATAGCCTGGACAAAGAGATCTTCCAGTCTAAAAACTTAAACGAGTTTAAGGCAAAATATGACTTATTGAGAAACAGAATGGTAGGTGGTGGCGACCATCATCCACTCACTTGATGTAGTGCTGCCTACTTCTTCCTTAGCCTTTATCATTCTTTTTCTGTGCCTCCCCTCCTCTCTTCCTATTTCTCCCATCTTTCCTGTCACTTCTTATTGCTTTTCTTTCCTTTTCAGGTGGCTTTACATTGAGTTACAAGCCAAATGGTTTCCTGTAAGCCAAGAAACCATTTACAACACTGGGTGGTAACCATATAACCAAACCATACGTGCTCCCTACGTGTCAGTAAGTGGGTTGGTGGAGGGTTAGTGCCCCTTCCTGTAAAACGAATAACTCAAAGTCAAATGGCCACCCCTTACGGGATTGTGGCGTCTGGCAATAGATAGATAGATAGAGAGAAACAGAGACAGGACCCCACGAGCGTAGCTCATTTCCTGTATGTCACAATTAGGTAAATACACACACTTACACTCACTCATGCACCCACACACACACACACAAGCCCACACACTACCTAACTCATCTTCAATTCCTTCAAGTTCCTGCCAGCAGCTCAACACCTCTGGAGCAAGTGAGTTATCCATATTTTGTTCATTTGTATATTGACCTATTTCTACATTTCTATATTTTTTTCACAAATAAGTATTGTTTTTTACATACACACATATGAGATGGAAGAAAGTTCAGCTTCAGTATCAGTACCTAGCAAAAAGACTAGTGGTCATGTTGAGTTTCTGAGAGCACTATCAAAGAGCCTATGATATTTCATGTGTATAATTTGAGTACAAAAAAATAATAATAATAAAACCTAACAAGCGAAAATATGTAAGTATTCGTGAGGCAGGGAAATTGAGCGTTTTTATCTTGCTTGTGGGAGAGGAAGAGTATTCTATCTTTGTCGTCCATTTACTCCAAAATTATTGAACGTATTGATTTCCTGCAAGAACCATGATAAAGATTAGTGAATTCTACGTATGTACAGGACATAACTATGTAATATCTCTAATGAAAAGTTGTTGTTACGTAGGCAGTTATTGTGCGCGCATGACGAAAGTGCACCGTGGCCGCGAGTACCCTGTAGTTTTTTGTGATTTACTCGGAAACTATGAGGCGTATCAAAACAAAAAGGTATCAGCAGAAAGCTTATGAAATTTTACATAAGATTATGTAATAAAAACATAAGATGTGCGAGAAAACTTCTGCAGGATACCTCCCTGAACAAAAATCAATTTTTAAATAAAAGTGGCTTTTAGTTTTTGGCTATTTTCTCAAAAACTACAAATCGTATCACAACCGGACACACCTCATTAGAAAGCCAATGAAATTCTCTATCAAAACTTAAAATAAAATTTTTCTGTATGATGGAAAACAATTGAACGACGATGTTGGGAAGTGAGATCAACGTTCCAAAATGTTTATTCACGGCGGCCTAATGTAATTTTATTCGTATTTTTCTGGTTTTTCTTTTGGCTTATCAGCTAGAACAAACATTGGTGAATAAGATGATGTGAGTTTCAGGGCAATATTTAGAGGTTTGGGTGGCGAAAATAAGGCAAGAATACATGCAATTTGTGCTGCGCGGGCGGCCTGGTGGCAGGCGCGGGCAAGTAAAATCGTGAGCTGTGAAACTTAATAAAACTTACGGTGCGCGAAAGAGTTAAAATGAAACTGATACCACTGTAGAGCAAAGACAGAAATATTCATCCATCCATCCATCATCCAATCCTAAGTTGCCCCACAGACGAGCGTAGGAGCCCGGGGCTAGGCAAGTTGGTCTTGACATTTAAGATGAGAGTGACCAGCCTCACTCATCCTTGAGTGGCATTATGTGAGCAATAAACCCCAACCATCCCTTGGATATAAATCTTCACCGGCTCAATCTGACTGAAGCACTGTTTTTACCCACTAAACCACCAGGCGCCAAAATTTGGTTATATGGTTACCACCCAGCATAGTAAATGGTTTCCTGGTGTACAGGAAACCATTTGGCTTGTCACTCAGTGTACAGTCACCCACAGGCAGAAGGACAAGGAAAGAATGAAGGAAAGAAAGACAGAAGAGGGAGTGTAAAGTCACCTGTAGGCAGAAGGACAAGGTAAATAAAGATTACAAAATCATCATTATCCAAACCCCTAAAGAATTTTTCTGAATGACTGCAAGTTATTATGAAAAGTACATCACCACAGAGATGGGTTTACATAAAAATTTCTGACAAGTCATTGCTCCTACCCTTATGGAATGCTTCTTGGCAATTTTGTTGAACATTTTGTCAAGTCTCCTGAGTATGTTAACAAGGGCTGGTCTGAGGTCTTCATGTGACCAGTCTGGGTGTGGCAGGATCTCATTCATGTAGCGCTGGAGGCCTCGACACCCCATAGTCAGAGGATCATATGGGGACACCTTAAGTAGGCTGTGAGCAACCTCGGCCAAACGCTGTGGGGGAGAGAAAACAGATAAATCCATAACCTTAACCAAACACTGTGGGTAAGGAATGGAAAATTAATATCACTCTTCATCCTCATTATCCTAACCTCTTTTTCCCACCCAATGATGGGATGAGCTAGTGTATAGAAAACAAGAAAAGAAAAAACATGACAGAGGGAGAACTAATCAACAACACGTCCAGTAAAAGACGCCAGACACTCAGTCACATATCAATCAAGCATCTTGGCTCCACCTCACAGGCATAACCAACTGCACACTCTTTTTTTTGGGGGGGGGTATTTTTTTTTTTTTTTTTACAAATGCACTTCAGATACAAATACCTGATATATACTCAATCCATGAACTATTTAGTAACAAAAGGAGTGCAAAACCACTGTCATATGGCATTCTGTAAGTAAATCATTCAGCTCACTTGATTTCCAGTGATTTCCTCAGCTTCAACAACTTTCACACCTGCTTTCTTACATAATCTATGACTGGATAATTATTAAAAGCTAGTATGAAGGGTTTGTGAGCAACACAATACAGTATCATAATTCTAAGTAAAAAGTGTTAGTGAGCAACATAACATCACAATTCTTAATATGAAGTGTTAGTGAACAACATAATATAGTATTGTAAATCTTAGTATAAAGTAAGCAAGCAACATAATATCATAATTCTTACCAAATGACACTTGGTATCCAGAAGGTCCGAATGCTTGCTCTCCTGGCCAGCCTTCTTGTTGATCTCTGCCAGCCTGTTAGAACATGTGGTGAGGAACTCTGCCACGACATGGAGCAGCGTGTCACGTGGTTGCCGAAAGTCATATCTCATTGCCTGTAGACATATACCATCAGTTAGTACACATCATTGTCAGCATCATCATCTTCCTGACATCTTTTTTCTCACCTAAGCATGGTGAAAGGTAGAATCCAGAAAGCAGTGTCATCTGGCTGCCAAAATCATACCTCACTATCTTCATTAAATCATAAACATACCTGTATATACCTTCAGTTAGTATTCATCAGCATTATCACTGTTCTGACCATCCTCCTCCTCCTCCTCATCATCATCATCATCATTCTGACCTCTTCTTCCTACCTAAGAATGGGGTGAGGTAGGGATCAGAAGGCAGTCATTAACTGCCAGAAGTAAAAACTCAGCCCCTGCATCACATCACATACACAAGCACACATTCAATTTAAGTCCAGTGACATATATTTCATCTTAATCTTGGTACCTTCTATTTTATTCAGCTTTTGAAGAGACATCAGTTTGTAAAGAGGGTAGGGGAAACTGTGCATAACCCATCTCTACAAATGGTCCCTCCAAAGCAAAGCATAACTATCTAAAGACAGTAAAAACAAAATAAATAAATCAGCATGGCAAAAGGGTTCAGCTTCATTCTAAAACATGCAAGAACAGAGCATCACACACAAAGATCCAAGTGAAGGATTATAAGTACAAACTATAATACCAGGAATCTATATATACTACTTGCCTCTGAGTCCTCAATATCACGTTCATATGTCTGGTAGCGCTTGGTATCACTAACATATTTTGAATGGGAGTCATCATCCACCTCAATGGCTGGGTTGTACACCTTGGAGGCCTTGGAATATGTCACTCGGCTTGATCCCTTGCCATCACCTGCTGCCTTCTGAGGACCTGTGTAGTTTCTGAAAAAAAAAAAAAATTTAATTCCAGTTTTTGAACTCTCTCTCTCTCTCTCTCTCTCTCTCTCTCTCTCTCTCTCTCTCTCTCTCTCTCTCTCTCTCTCTCTATCTCTTGTGTGTGTATATTTAATAAAACCTGTATCCAAATAGCAGTGCACATAATTTACTACTATGCATGTAATTATTCTTGATATTGTTGTTGTGGTCCCAGGTTCACCTGACCATGAACCCAGTGGACTGAAGGCTAAAGCTGTCATTCTGTAGCCCACTTCCTTCTGGGAGAAAGTGTGTTGAGAGATATTTATATAACCAAGCAGAGGATCTGGATGGTTTTATCAGTGCCACAACATGAAGGCATCCCTTTCCAGCACAAAATGCAATGATAAAGTGATTAAATGATGTTACATACTTGGCAAGGGGTTCACAGTTGGTGATCAGAGTTTTCATAGCCACAGCAATATGGTGGATGGTCTCCTTCTCCTGTCGCAGATCACGGCCAGCTGTGGCTTGGAGGTGCCGCAATACCTGCCCCAAGATGGCCTCCAGGATGATCTGTTGGTAATATGAACATTTAAACCCTTCAGCTGAATACACATACAAGAAAATACCCTTCACCTGAATGCTCATATAGGAAAATTAAAATACAAAGTGAATATCAAATGTCACATAAAATACCTGGGAAAAATAAATATATAAATATTTACCATCATAATCATCATCTAAATATCTTTTTCCACATAAGTATTGGGGTGTGGTAGGGTCCTGACAGCATGGAAAAAAAGGTGACAGAAGTAGAAATATCAAATATCAAAAGTTTCCCTAATTAAAAATGGGCTGCACTTTCATTCACTCACCATTCAAGCCCCGGAATCCTAACTCTACTTGACATGCATAAACATCAACGCCTACTGTATGTGTGCACTATGCCACCTATCTAAGAAAGTAAAAATATGATGAGAATATTAAACATCACATAAAATACTAATAAAAATTCCTATCATTATCATCCAGATCACCTTTCCCATGCCAAGGTAGGATAAGGCAGGGTCCAGTGTCAGAAAAAGAAAAAAATGACAAAATGAGATATCAATGGCAAGCTAAACTGAACAGGCCACACTCACATTCACTCACCATTCAAGCTCCTGGAAATCTGGTTCCATTGTTAAAAACTTCACCTTTGCAATAGTAAAAAATTAATAAAAATCGTGAGCACTGCTGACCTTACCAACGTCAGATGTCCTATTCTGGAGACTGCAGAACAGGCCACCATAAAAGAAGAAAAAAAAAAGTTAAAACCCCATCTTCATCAAAGTAAAAATTAGTAAAAAAATATGATCACTGTTGACCATACCAGCATCTGATGTCCTCTTTTGGAGTCTGCAGAATAGGCCACCACAGTCACACACATGTCCACAGCCTCCAGTAGAGTCACTGATTCAGACTCCTCATGGTAGCAGAAGTCAAGTGCTCTGAGGGAAAGAAGAAAAAAATCATTACATAATACACACATACAGTATACAAGCAGTCCTCATTACATGAATTAAGGGATACATTACAAAAAATATTACAGTACAACTTATTACTGTATATGTAACTCCTACAGTAATTTGGCGAATTTTAGGATAAAATTCTCTAATTGAGAGTTTTAGGAGTGTAATTCATATACTGCACACTATGATATCCCTTTCCCAAAGCGCTGCCAATGCTCAGGTGATGCATATTGCTCGTACAAGATGAAAGACTGAAATAAGAACCATCAGTCAGACAACTACATAGGTGGAACATCCAGCTGGGGCAACTGGAACAGCCTCTGCCATGGCATTGAAATAAGTGACATCCAGCCATCCATTATCCAATCCTATGTCGCCTCACAGAGGAGCATAGGAGCCCGGGGCTAGGCAAGTTGGTCCTGACATTTAGGATGAGAGTGACCAGCCTCACTCATCCTTGAGTGACATTACATGAGCAATAAACCCCAACCATCCTTTGGATGTAAACCTTCTCCAGCTCAATCCGATTGGAGCGCATACTGAGATAAATGTCAGAATGAGTTATATCAACCCTAACCCTCCACTGTGCACCCCAACCACTAAAAAATAAATGATAGCATGCAGTGTGAAAAGCATTCCTAAACTAACAGCTATATAGTGAAAAATACGTTAAATGAGGAATTACTGTACTTGAGAGGTTTGTCAATGGTGACGAGGTCAAGGATATGCAAGGGATCATCATGATGGCGCTCCAGAGACAGGAGGATGTCAAACACTCTTGTTGGCTGAATCTGAAATATACTTTTTGATATTTTAACTAAGAAGGAAATTCAGCCACAAGTAAAAAATCAAAGTCCAAAATGATGTTACTCTCACAGTCTTACAAATCTTGATACACATCACAGATTTCTTTTTTTCCTAAATATTTCCAGTAACCGTAGACAGGTAATTAATTGCTTTTGGAACATGGTTTAGCTTCCAATCCATATCAAACATCTGCTGTACCATGGCAGACCTAAACAGGGGGAGTCCTTCAGAAAATCCATGGCATCAATAGCTTAATCTTGCTACTATCTGAAGATTTTAGTCAGACAAGGAGGGACCTCTACTGCTGAAGTGGCTGATGAAGACTATACTTAAATCCTCCAGTTTAAAAAGTCTGGAACCAGGTAAATGAAGGCATCTGACAGAAAACAATATAAAATAAAATATATGGCACTGGACTCAGGGGATTATATATCAGGATTGGACTGTTAATTCTTTCAGTCTCATGATGCTTTATACTGTATTCTTGTTACCTCCAGATGATTTCATTCAAATCTGGAAAGATCTCTTATGCTTAAGGGGCCAAAGAAGGATAACATTATTTCAGCCCCCCAGTCTGATATCTTTCACAAGTTACACAAAATCACTCATAGGTGGCAAGATCATAAAAAATATTATATAACCACAGCAGACTGGTTAATCTCTTCAATCCCATGATATATGGTATTTTACATTTTATTCTATCTCCAAATGATTTTATTCAACACAGGAGAGCCCCCTGGTAGGGTACTTTCATACAACAGACTACCTCTCTAACCACCTGACCACCACCTGCCCTTGTTTATTCTCTAATTCTATTATACATCTGTTTTTCCACCAATCTACTTGCTGTACCACCAAATACTCACACTTCCCCCCTGCTCTTTTCTCATTACACAAATTTGCCACTGACCTTATTGGCATCCCCATACACAGCCGTATCATCCATATCAAGAATGGATGCCACTGAACCCAGCATTTGGAGCACAAACGGCTTGCGGTGAAGAATGTACAGCTGCTTCACTATGAACTCCACCACTGCCACCACCATCTTGTTGCTCTGGTAATTGCTGTACACACGTAGTATTGTTGGCATGATGTGGAGATATCTACGAAAATGAAAAAGGTTAGGAAATGCTATATCCTTTGTCTGTTGGAACCTTTATAAAAGACATGAAACTATAAATGATTAGAAATGGTGACAGGAAGACTCATCAACACTCACAGATCTGAGGTCTGGGCACAGCACTTCTTCTCCCTAGTTAGACAGGCTTACAGGGTATGATAACCTTCCTCCAGGGTCACTGATGTCTTGAACACTTACAGAAACATTAGGGTAGTTGGCTATACTGCATGCTAAGGTCGGTATTAAAAATCTTGCTGAACAATATTCAACTGGTAACACAGCCAGATTTATATTAAAAACAACAAAAACAACAACAACATGAATCATGCATTATGCACACATATCCCTATGGTTTTTTCCACCTAATACTCTTGTGGTACAGGTACTGTAAGGAAAAAGGCACAGATGAGATATGTTTATACCATATTAAATTCTACATAGCATTAAAATATAGCTACAATACATACAAAATGCTTACTGAGTTGTAAAAGTTCCAATATGTCTACACTTCTGTAGCTGAATTTTCTGCTGAATCCTCTCATGGTTTTTAAGTGAAAGATTATTTTTCTCACCCATTAGTGGAAAAGAGGTTCTTGAAGTGATGTGCAGCATTGATATATGAGGCCATACAGAGTCTCAGCATGGAGGAGTCTTCACAGTGGAGGAGGAAGGCCCCATTGATAACATTAAGGAAAAGGTGGAGATCAGTGGTGTAGGTCAGGTTGCCAGCCATGCCCTCAAACATCCGAGTCACCAGATGTACCCACATATATTTGTGCAGCTGGTCTAGCCCTCGTAGTTCCTACAGAGCCAATAATACACATTACTTGTCTACATGGCATGCATTTGAGATGCTGTATGTACCATCAAGACCCTGCCAGTATTAAGCTTACATAATTCATTCGTCCTTCAAACAGCAGAGTATCCTTCTTTCACATACTTTCTACTGTGTAATTCAGATTGCTATCCACTCCATGAACAAAAATTTTTCAAATAACAGCTTACATTGCCACAAATGGCAGGGAAGTCTCGGTAAACAATGACTGTAATAGGACATTCACGTACGTAATGTATACTGCACAACAGCATAGGCCTTCTATGTACAGTATATATTATTTCTAAACTACTGGAAATTCATAATTTAGCAATACTAAGAATGTTCTGGTTAAGATCTATTAAAATCAGGCAGGCTTAAATGGCTGTAACTACTACCTGGATCCAACTCTGCCCCATGACACCCACCTTGCCCATGGCTCCTCCTTTGTACAGGTTAAAGTCGGCCTCTAAGGCTTTGCGTGGAAATGATGGCAGTTTAGTCAGCTCCTCATGCAGGAAGAATACACGCTGAGCCACCTGTGTGATGGACATAGAAAAACATTAGGTAGAAACCACAGAGTCAGCTGAAGTGTGTGGAAGAATTCTGTAAAAATTCAGTAGGTGTAACTGCCCCCTTGCCCCCCACTTCCAGCACCCTTGCTACTACTACTACAGTACTACTACTAATACTCCTACTGCTAATATAATTCATTTAGAAGTATCACATCAAAAGGTACTAAACATCTAAGAGCAATTATTTATCCCGGTAGGCTTACCTGGTCAGGGCGCTTAAGGATAGACCATGACATAAGGACCTTCCCTATCTCGAGTAACTTGAGGGTGAAAGCTTGTCTTTGTAGGGCATCGTAGGCGGCATCTGGCTCCATGTGCACCATCAACAACTGTGGGTACTGTGCACGTTTGAAGAAGTAAAAGTCGCGCACATACGACTGCAGGTTGTGGATTTGATCTGTGTAAGAATATTAAAGCTAATTAACCCCCTCAGCCACAGAATGACCTCTTTATTTTATTCTTCCTGTCTTCTGATAATTTTATTTAGCTTATAATAGACTTGCACCTAACAGAAAGCATCAGCTGCACCATGGTCAACCTCAAAATGAAGCTTCTTGAAGAGATAAGAGGATGCATCGTGTTATTTGAAGTGACTTACTGACTGACTGACTGACTGAGGTGACTGACTGACTTTTGGCAGATAAAACTACAAGTTGTGAATCTGGTCTGTCTGAGCAACACAACATATTAGGTTACTCTCCCACAGCCAATCTCATTGTACTCCCTTGGAAGTATAACGACCAGTACATTCAAGATTAGATAACCTGAACACTTCCCTTGATGGCAGTACATGATCAAAAGCCTCCAGTTACCTCTTGTAGAATAACCATATATAAAGCAGTCACTCCAACTGGCATTTCCTAACCACTAGACCACCAATCAGGACACACATACTCACTAGTCTTGTGATCCACGAGAAAATAGTACTTGTGTTCATTTTCAGGGATGCCAAAGAAATCCAAACTCTCCTGAAGAATCTGACAGAACTGAGTGTCCTCTTGTATGGGGAACTGGGAAGAGGAAATAAAACTACATTAACGTGGATACAGTATACAGTATTCAGGAAGGAGATTGAGGATAAGGTGTAAGTATGGAATGGAGAACTACCTGTATATGAATGAGGGTGGTATGACGAGAGGGCAACCTGGTGGTGGAAGACAAGATGGCATGGAAGTGACTGTTTCTGTCCACCTTCACCATAATTAAAGTGCATGACTATTAAACCGATATACAGATAGGAAGAAATTATATAAATTACTAAAATTAGTTTTCTACCAGAGTAAAAATTTATAAAACATATCTTACCTCTTCAATCAGAAGAGATGGCATTTATTCCATGTTTGTTATTTCAAGACAGTTTTATTCAGCTTAAGAGAGGCTATCTGAACTGGACAGGTAATGCTCACAACACCTTTCTAGAGAACTGTTTCTGCAATGAATTTAACCATCTCGTGGCAGTAAAGAATTAAATAAATATGACACCCTACGGTTAACTGCGTTAATGTCACGAAATTAAACTGAAATGCATCATCCTGTGTCCTGATAAAAACTAAACATGAAATTAAACTGAAATGCATCATCCTGTGTCCTGATTAAAACTACACATAACATTCGGTAACATTTTCCTGACGATTACCTCAGTTATCAAGTTACAAATATGAAACCAATAGTATTTATGAATACAAAACTAGATGACCTAAGTTTAACACTCTGTACTGTCCTGAGCAAAGTTCTCTGACCATCCCCTGCTTGCATTACATTTAATAAACACTTCTCATTCCTCACTCAAATAATTTTTCTGGTTCCTATTACCATATATTCCATACATAAATTTTTCATTTCACACCTTATCTCACCACAGCCAGTGGGGATACATTATTGAACTTTGGACTACAATAAGACGATGTAAGATACTGTATTCCGTCATTACTGTTTGTTAGAAAAAAAAAACTACACATAAGGGACTGAATTGGGAGGGTGCCAGAGATCAAGCAGCATGGACAGCCGCCACTGGGTGATCAAGATCGATGCATGCAAGCATACTGGAGTCTTGATAAATGATATGATACATAACGATACTATACAATACAAACCTGAGAAGGAATACCACCAGCATCTAAGCCCCCAGGACCATACACAATGATTTTTTTGGCAGAGGGAACATTGGCAGTCACCAGGAGAGCCGAGTCACACTGTTCCTTGCGGAAGATCTGCTTAATATCCTTGAAGAGGATCCCCTGTATGCTTGGTACCACCTTGAAGGAAGTTGTATATGAAATTATAAAGATATGAGATGCAGGATGGACCTACTTATAAGTCATGGTTATTGCAAATTCTGAACTTTTTCCAAACAAAAGATAGCTATGATAAAACTGGAGAAATATGACAAATCAGTTAAACATGCAAATTTTTGCAATTTACTGTGGGCCTACTGGTAAAAAAAATTATAAAAATGGCTACTTGCAGCAACAACTTATTGCAACTAAAGCATCAAATGAGAAATTTCTATTTTTCATATGATCTGCACAAAACACTCATGTATTATAACACTGCTATGAAGGTATATGATCATGAAACAAGAGATGTGAGACTGAGTGAGCCATACCATCCAAAGCACAGAGAGGGCAGATGCTATGTGGTCCTGTGATGCCTCCTGTGGACTTCTCACATAGAACATTACATACCCAACCATGTAGTTGTACAGCGCAAAGGCCGCCTGTTCAAAGAAATTAAAGGTTGTCTATAACACAGAAATAGCAAATAAACCATACTCTTTTTACTTTAACTTGGGCCAAATTTTCATTATGTTGTAGCTTGTTTCACCTACCACAGCTCAGTACCAGAACAAGAACAAGACAGTACAGTACAACAGGTTCCCCCCCCCCCATTCCATAGCACTTCTTCATGACTAGCACCATAGTCCAGTATTAATCTGTTTTTACAACTCAGCACTCAAGATGGGGAGATGGTACTTTTAGGCCAAGTTTAAATGAAAAGTGTATACAGTAAGGCACCAGGTCTTGTGGCAACCAGATTAGTGAAACCGCACCTTGGAGGCAGCCATAAAAAATTCCCATGACTGCACATTCACGATTAAAAAATGCACTTTCGCGCCCTCTGGCAGCACAGGTTTCGGATTCTTGCCACGGCAATGCCTGCGCCAACACTGCTTTGGCCGTTTTCCGCAGATGCTCAGTGTGTCTGCAAGGAAAGTGTTACACTCTCGCATCCTTGATTAGTAACTGAGGAAAATACGTCATCTTATGCTTCAAATGGAGTCGGAGGTGGACCGGATGCTGGTGGAAATGGCATAAGAAGGCGTGAACCTGGAACAGCAGGCAGTGAAGGGAAGGCCAAGAGTGACTATCGCAGGTGTATTTTATGATGTTTTAAGCCTTATTGTTAATTTAATGCTACTTCATGATTTAATGTGTTAGTAGCAACATTTCATGTAACTTTTGGATGTATTTAAAGTAGGAAATACACTAGGGGGGGTGAGTTTTCTTATGGGCCTGGTCCCTATTAGATTATTTCCCATAAGGTCAATGCCCCAACTTTGGCGTAATCAACTTTGGCGGCACTTTTCACATTCCTTGTTAGGCACGAAACCTGGTGCCTTACTGTAATACTGAACAAGGAACTGTATAAAGCCACAAAAGTAAGGAGGAACTTAATCTTGAGGATCAACAGCAAGCATAATGTTGTGTATGGACTCAAGTATATTCCTAATGATCCATCCATCCACCCATCATCCAATCCTACATTGCCCCATGAGATGATAATTAGATTAATAATTATGCACAGTCTGTTACTACAATCCATCATCATCATCAGACTAAGAGAACTAGATGCATACAGACCTGTGATGGGAGGCGTGGTATGAATCTTATAAGACGGCGTAGCAGTCTGATCATCACATCCTGACGTTCTCGAGTTAACTTCTCCAGGAAGAATCTCAGGAACAGTGCTGAGTCTTCCACCAGGCATGACCAGATAACCTTGCAAACAGAAAGGGGTATGATTAATAAAGTAATACATTAACATACTGAATTCTGATTTCTAATTTCTCCTATCATTTATAGTGTTAGAGAGAGATGCCTTCATGTGTTGGCATTAATATAACCAGGCACATCCACTGCCTGCTTAAACAAACATCCCTCAACTTCCTCCATATCCCCCCAAAGGAGGATGGTAGATCACAGGAGGACAATTTCAGCCTTCAGTCCACTGGGTTTATTTTCAGATGAGCTTGTGGGAACAACAATCACAGTAACACATCATTCATAATTTTCTATCTACCTATCTATTGCCAGATGCCTTAATCCTGTAAGGGGTGGCCACAAACAAATCACCTCCATGTTGCCCTGTCCCCCACCATTTCACTGCCTTGCTCCCAGCTCGCACCCCCCTCTCTCATATACCTCTCCACTCCATCCCTCCACCTCATCCTTGGCCTCCCCCTCCCTCTCCCCCCCCTCCACCTCACTCACATACACTCTCCTCGTCAGTCTCTCACTCTCCATTCTCTCCACATGGCCAAACCACCTTAGTATGTTTCTCCTAACGCTTCCTATCACATCTACATCCACATCACAACGTTCCTTCACTCCCTTATTTGTCAGTCTGTCTCTCCATGTGACTCCACATGCTCCTCTCAAATAACTCATTTCCACTGCTCTCACTCTTGACTTCTGTCCCTCCAACAGGGTCCAAGCTTCACTTCCATACGTTAGAGTTGGTATCACAATACTGTCATGTAGCAGCTTTTTCACTTCCATGCTCACTTCTCTGTTTCTTATCACTGCTTTCAAGGAACCAGCAACTTTTCTTCCCTGCTGCACCCTTTCAAGTGCTTCATCCCTCATTTTAATCAACGTTATTTATGCAAAGTCAACAGTATAGCAACAACTATGATATATATTCCCATTCAAATCAAACTGCTCATATTATTGAACTACCTGCTGTGCTGCTTCATAGACTGCAATGCCATCTGGAGTTACAGCTGGGTCATCCAGAAGGTGTATAATGGTGAGCACAGCTGAGCACAGGCATGACGGGAACAGCTGCTGCGCAACTGATACATGATGACCTCCACGACCAACATCAGCCTCTGTCTCCTCACCTAACAACAAAATAATCACAGAATCATATATCTTCCTAAGGTATCTTAATAGTACAAACATACATACATAAAAATGACACCATGCTTCTCTTATGGAATCCCCATATTGAGCCTGGTCATGGTACAGCTGAAGTTTTCTATGGACTGAAAGCTAAACCCAGTACCAAAACCAGCTAATTACCTCCCAGCAGCTTCCCTGTAACGAATAACTATGTATTCATCTATCTATAGCCATATGCCTTAATTCTGGAAGGGAAGGCCACAAATGAACTGCCTCCACATCACCCTGTTCTCTGCCATCAGGCTGCCTTTCCTCCAATTCACATCATCTCCCTCATACACTTCTCCACCCCATCCCTCCACCTTATCCTCTGCCTCCTCTTCTCCCTCACCCCTTCAGCCTTACTCACATACACTACACTCTCTTAGTCTGTCTCTCAGTTTCCATTCTCTCCACATTGCCAAATACACTAAATGGAAAAAAAAGTTGAGTATACATACCTTCCTCATGATCATCAGCTGTAACATGGTGTAGGGCCGGCTCATATGCAGCTTGGATGGTCACAGGCACAGTTGTCAGCAGGAAGTTCTCACACTCAATGCGGCGTTTCTTTTCCTCTGCTTCCAGAGCAGACCGCACCATTTCTGCTTGCAGCTTACGTCTTGTTCTTGTTGCTGTCACAAAGGACCTCTGACAAGAGACATAAGCCAAAATAAGTCATATTACCTAAACAGCATTCCAAAAGTATTAATATAGCATCAGCATTAATATAAGTCTCATTTTACAACCAAGAAACACCTGTTACAACTTTCTAGAATCACAGTACTGTATATGAAAAAATTGTTACTAGTACAGGTAAAAATGTATGAAAGACATCTAGCTGCTTACACTGAGATATGGTACATATCTGAATGTTGCTTGTACTCCCACGTCAAAAAATGATGCACATAAATTTATTTATGTCACATAATATTAAGATGGGGCTGTGAGAAAGAATTTAGTGTAAAAACTTATTATACTGTTGATTTTGGCAAAGTCATGATCCTATTTCTCCATCAGAAGCTTATGGAGGGATATCATGCTGTAAACTAGGCCCATGCATTGTATCACCACACACAAATACAGTGTGGGTGATGGATTTACTTGAACACAGCAATAAGTTGAGGAGCAAATGACGTTAACTCTGTAGTCTATCTATCTATCTATCTATAGCCCGACGCCCTAATCCCGCAAAGGGTGGCCGCAGACAAAACGCCTCTAAGTCACTCTGTCACCCACCATTTGCCTACCCTCCCCCCAGCTCACTCCCCCCTCCCTCATATACCTCTCAACTCCATCCCTCCACCTCATCCTCAGCCTTCCCCTCCCTCTCCCTCCCTCCACCCCACCTGCATACACCCTCTTAGTCAGTTTTTCATTCTCCATTCTCTCCACGTGTCCAAAACACCTCAGTGTATTTCTCCTAATCTTCTCAACCACATCCACATCCACCCCACAACGTTCCTTCGCTTCTTCATTCGTCATCCTGTCCCTCCATGTTACTCCACATGCTCCTCTCAAGTAACTCATTTCCACTGCTCTCACTCTTTTGTTACCCTCTAGCAAGGTCCATGCCTCGCTTCCATATGTCAGGGTAGGGATCACGATACTATCATGCAGCGACTTCTTGACTTCCATACTTACCTCCCTATTTCTCATCACTGCTTTCAATGAACCAACAACCTTCCTTCCCTGCTGTACCCTTTCAAGTATTTCATCCCCAAAACTTCCCTCCTTACTCATCATGCTGCCCAAGTACTTGATTGCACTCACATTCTCCATATCCTCACCATCCAACCTCACTGTGCATTCTGTGACTTCATTCCTCTCAAACACCATAACTTTACTCTTGTTCACATTGACTTTCAGATTTCTCTTCTTACACACTGTCCCAAATTCATTCACCAAACCTTGCAACTCCCCTTCATCTTCACTCAACAATACTGTATCATTAGTGCTTGCAAAATTCATTTGAAATCAATCCCAAAATCTTACATTTACTGTCCTCTCAGGGTTCAGTGTCAGATTTGCTATGTACAGTAGTTCTGATTGGACCAAGATTGGGCTCTCTTCCTATCTAATGGCCCCTCAAAAGAATATCACATTAATCTCAGAGAAACATCAGCCAAGCACTCATATGTCCTTTAGCCTAACCCTTATAGCACTTTTCTGGTCCTTGATAAGAAGCAATGTGCTCAATGAGCATGACATAAAAGGACCGGTACATCATGTGGCACAGACGGGTTGATAATATAAACCCCTATACACGTAACACCAATGCTGGACAGAGATACCTACATGCTGTGGCACTGATATAACTGGGCATCAGTTATACAAACATCCCTCTACTCTTTCCCTATCTTCTGCAGGAGAAACGCAACACCAGCCAGCAGTTCTCCAAGTTCACGTTTAGATGAGCCTGGAGCCACAACAACAAAAACAACAACATATATACTGCATCACCAACTAAAATACGAGTCTCTTACATGCTGGATAGTGTTGACTGTGACTTCATCCACATTGGTCTTGAAATGTGGCATCCAAGGAGGGTCCACTACTGGCAAAGACTCCACACCAATCTTGGGTGAAGGCAGCGTAAACTCTATACCATGAGGTGGCACCTTGAATGTCAGCTGGGCACCCTCCTCCATGCGGGGCCAGGCCTGGTATCGAGACTGCCATAGCACTTGGAACCTGAATATGACAACCAGCATTAAGAACAGTTAGGTCTTTCATAAACTTTTTGTATCTAATGTGTGGTAGCTATATAATCGGAGTCACACTTGGTCTGCAACCATAGGAAAATGTTTGTTACGCTACCTTATGGAAATGCCAAGGAGTTGCTGGTATATTTCAAAAGAGCTGAAATCTAGTATGAAAGTGGGTGCTCACCTTAGAATGGCATTAAGTCTGGTGTTGGGGTCTGAGTGGGTGAGTTCCCGGGTCATGATGTCTGATGCGTGTACTGGGACCCTCACCCCCGCTAAGATAAACACCACCGCTGCTGTTGCTGATACCTGCACCATAACACATATATAAATACAGTACATATAAAATTATAGTCCACTGCAAATTAGATGTACACTCAGTAATGATTCACACCCTTCCACATGCTCCCATACTCCCTAGACTTTAAATTCATCCTCTGTAATTATAATTCATTCCAAATTAGAATTATAGTCACAGATGATGGAGTTAGAGTGTGGGACTATGGGCAGATTGGAAGGGTATGATTCATGGCCAACTGTATGTCTAATCTGATAATGGACTACAGATATGAGGGATGCATAACTTACTGTAACAGCACCTCTGTTACTACACACACAATCACAGTCACAATCAACCAACTAAATGTTGTCACACTTCCTCTTAATGAATTCCCAAAAGAAGAGTGGCTATGGTACAGCTGGTATCATCTGTGAAATGGAAGCTAAACCAAGTGCAAAAACCAGCTAGAGTTCTTACTTTCCAACAGTTATTGGAAACTGTCAGGAAAAGAGAAATAGCTGATGTGTACAGTAATAGGATTTGCAACAGTATGAAGGCACTTTGGACTTACTCTACTTATGAATGTGCCAAAACTCCCTCCCTGTCTCCACAATGAGGAGGGTGGACTACGGCAGAGGGGTACCTTCAGCCTACAGCCCACCAGGTTCATGTCTAGAAGAGCCTGGGGCCACAACAATGAAAACAAAAGAATAATATGGCATAATGTTGAGGCCCCTATGTTCCTGTTTATACAGGGAAATATGTGACCAAGTGATGGATGGATGGAACAGGCAAAATATACTGCTTAAAAAGGGGTGCCAATAAGATTCCTAACTATACGATATGCCACCCATGTAGAAAAGCTGACCTCATTATCATGCTCCAAGAGAAGCTCCCATGCCTGGGGAACAGCATCCAGCAGAAGGTCTTCACTCATTACCGCCACTGCCTTCACCACAATTGAAAGTGGGGCATGGCTCAGACCCATCACCTGTACCAAAAACATATTAGAAAAGCTTTTATTTTAATTCTCAGGCTCCTGTGATTCACTCTTACCTGAATAAAATCATCTGGTGTTAACTGAAATGGCAAACTAAAGTTGTCCCTATCATTAGTGAGTTCATGGTTCATGTATTACCACTTTCAGGCTTCCATTCTCACTCTAAAATAAAATGAACATTTACATCCATGTCAGTAAATGCAAGTTCTAACACTTTCCATCAACATCTACACAGTACAACAGGCTCAATTTTCTCAAAGATATCCAAGGAGTGGTTGGGGTTTATTGCTCACATAATGCCACTCAGGGATGAGTAAGGCTGGTCACTCTCATTTTGAATGTCAGGACCAACTTCCCTAACCCTGGGATCCTACGCTCCTCATGGGGCAACACTGGACTGGATGATGGATGGAATACTGTATTCCATATACTGTGCCAAACATACAGAGGGAGCTGGGTGCATTTATCCTGGTGAAATATAGTACTGCATTAATATCTCCTTACAAACTGGGAGAACTGTCTGTTATAACGTTTCTACCAAGAGTAATGGTGTTAGAGAGGGATGCCTCCTTTGCCCAGTTTAACACAGGTCCATCAACTCTTTCCCTATCCTTCAAAAGGAGGGTGGTGGATTGAAGAAGAAGGGCAACTTCAGCCTGCAATCCACTGGCTTACATTTAGATGAGTGTGGGGCAATAACAGCACCTAGCATGAGCAATACATCTATGTTCTCTCACTACATACCTGAGTTTTCATGTATCGTATTATTGGTGAGTCTCCTTTTTTCTGTTTCTTCTTTTCTTCTTCTTTATTAGTGCTGTCTTTTGCAATTTCCTTCCCTTCACCTGCAGGGTTGAGAAAGCATAATATTTTTAAAAACTAGTTTTGCTTACTTACCTACTTTTATTTATTCAACATGTATTAATCGCTCAGAATTATTTCATATTCACTGTTATACCATTTTGAAATTCATCAAGGCAAAGCTTAATGTACTATACCCACAGAAACATATTATTTTATAAAAGACAGAAAGTTATGAAATCATATGGTGCACTGTGGGTTGTGATTTGATCTGGACTGGCAAAATGTAATATGGTACAGTGTGAATAGTAAGATATGTCATGCTGGGTACTAAAGGAAAGTAAAAGGATGGCACAGTATGGTGTGCTACTGGTTAGATGGGCTATGATACACTGGAGATACAGGGTGCAGTGATGTGACATAGCATGCTGTGGCACAAACACTACCATCAGTGTCAATGGTGTCCTTCGAGAGGTGGACGGCTGACCCTTGGTGGTGGCCAAGACGAGACAACACAGCAGAAATGTCAACACTGCGGTCAATTCTGCAGCAAATGAAAATTATGTCAACTAGGGAAATACACTCATCAGCCATAGTTTCTGAGCACACTGTGCTCCTACCTTGACTGGAAAGATGACAAAGTCAAAACTTTACAATGAATAAATATCTGCTGTCTAGTGTTAAGATGGGAGGTTGAAGCTTTGTTACTACTGCAAGTACGAGTACGAGTGTAATCATAAAATGACACTCCTGAGTCTAGCAGAGCTCTAAACTATTATTTCAGTATCAGGCTATGGACATTTTATTGGTATGAAGTCCTGAATATGATTTCCTTGCAGCCTGGGGTATGGGTAAGGGGTGGCAGAAGTAATGGCTTTCAACTTTACATACAGAGTGGATAAACAGCTTTATATTCATATTATGTTAAACTCCTATCTACTAGAAATCTATCTATCCATATATTATCTGATGCCTTAATCCCATAAGGGGTGACTATAAATGATTCACCTCCATGTCTTCCAGCCCTCCAACATCAAGTTAACCTTTCTCCAACTAACACACCTCATCTCTCACATACCTCTCCATCCAAAGCCTTCATTCATCTCAGCCTCCCCTTCCCCCTCCTTCTCAACCACCTCACTCACATACACAAACCATGTGAGTCCTTCATTCTTAACCCTTTAACCACGGGGTTGTCGGAGGTGGGCCGTGACCATCCCTAGGGGGAAATCTGCGCTCCGACTGACTTTTTAAAAATATTTGTCAAAAATCAGTTATTAGCCCAAGCATATTATAATTAAATATGCATATGGCACATACCTTCAGCTTTCTCCTGGGATGTATTTTTAGCACTCATCGACTACCATAGGACTTGTGGAGACTTCTGAAGTTGGGTAACTAAGTCTCCACTTTACACTTCCCGACATCCCGTAATATAAATACCACTGCCTCATATTATCACTAGAAACACTATTCAATGATTTCCAAGTAGTTTGGAATCCATAATCCAAAAAAAAAACACTGTGAAAGTAATGTAAAATACGAGTGCATACGAGCCTCCCACTCACGCTAATTCACCGCTGGTATTCTGTCATTTCTTACTCATATACACACTCACACTTTATTATTTCTAGTACTTTATTACAATTATATATATCTACAGTCCTTTACCGCTTCCCACACGATGTTTAGTACGGATAGAGGTCACAGGGCCTTTTATAATGGGCACAAAAGCGGCAGAAATGGAGGGGCGCGACTACGACGTCCTTACAGGTTGAAGGACAAGAGTGAACTGAATCTACTGTATGTATCTTGGTAGCCAAGAGTTGAAAATGTCAGCTGCTAATGTATATGCTGAGAAATAAGTTGTAGGAAATCTAGACAATACATAATAAATTAGGTAGTTCCAGGTGAATATAAATATCACTCAGGCTTCTCCCTTCCCTTCTTATATACATTTATATTATGAGAATAGCTCAAACGGCATATTTCACGGGGAAAAAAAGCAGGGGAAATTAGTGAACGAGTGCAGGTTGGATGTTGCCAAGTGATAATTAACCAATTCCAGGTGTATGGCACTACCAATTACCTTATTTTTTTATATATAGATTATTTGGTATAAGAATAGGGCATAGGGCTCATTTCATTGGATGAAATTAATGGAAAAATCCGGGGAAGATTTGCGTAGCGCAGAGCAGCTGAGCAGACGACATGAGAGGGTAATGGAAGGGAGATAGGGAGGGGAGTCTTGAATGGGGGAAAATGGCTAAATTGTCAACAATGGATGGGAGTACTGATGACATTAGCAGCTTTGACTACTGTTGGACATTGGCAGTGCTGACAGATGATACAAGTCACCACCTGAAAGCCCGGGTGAATTCAAAATAACACAAAATCACAAAAGTGACGCCCCGCGGTATGATCCATTACACCCAAGCGTCACGGAAGTGACGACCCGTGGTTAAGGGGTTAATGCGCCATAATTACATTTCTGTTACTAAAGGAATCCACTTGAATGGCATGAACATAATTAAATAGTGCATACAGATACAGTATCAAAGAATACCAGAGAAGACGTAACCAAAAGGGAGTTAACATACTTATCTCGCCGAGCAAAGCTTTCCTTCCTCTTGAGTGGAGAGCCATGGCCTTGCTCAGAAGCCTTTCTTCCTTGTTTTTTCTCTTTCTTGCTTTCCTGTTCTCCGTTTCCTATGGTTATGGTTTCCTCCTCTTGCTCTTCAAATTCTTCTCCATACATCTAAAAATTAAATGCATAAATATTGTAATTGAATAAATAAATTACTCCCTGACAATGACAGTACTATAGTCAAATAACTCAAACATACTGTACAATGAATTTTCACTTAAAACCAACTATATTTTTCACTCACTTTAACCAGGAAGAGAATTTTCGTCTTCCTGCATCCTACTTTCCGTAAGAACAAAACAATTGTACAGTCCTGCAGCCTTTTTGGAGAATTTCTTCATGACTAGCACTATAACCAAGTGTTAATCTCTTGTCACAGCTCAGCAATGAAGGTAGAGAGATGGCAATTTTTCACCCAGTTAAAGGGAACAAATTATATTCATTTGATAACTCTTTGCTGCTGGAATAAGTGCCTGTACTTACCTTCCTGACAGCATGCATGAGCCTCCTACACGCACGCATGTTTCTCCTATAGCAATGAGGATGGCAGAAGGTCTGGTGGGTGCACGTCATGTTGTACAGGGACGACATCTGTACCACAACCTGTTACACAAATGACAATGATGAGAGGAATAATAGGTACTGGTGATACTACACAGGAAACATCTTCTTTACATGTCAAAGCAAAAGAGAGAAATGAGAATGTTGAGATATGTACCACCACCTGTCAAAAGAAGTACAGAAATGAAAGTACAGTAAGACCTCACTTTATCGGAGTAATTGGGGCCCAAACCATTCCAAAAAACGAGAATTTCCGATAAAAGCGACATCCGGACTTCCCCCTACTAATCCAGACTTTTTCCGATATATCAGCCATTTGTCCGGATCGCATGAACTGTTTTTAAACTGTTTTGACTACCATTGTGGTACTGTACTGTGTTGTAACTTCACTACATTAATCTATCTATCTATCTATTGCCAGACACCATAATCCCATAAGGGGTGGCCATTTGACTTTGAGTTATTTATTTTACGGGGAGGGGCACTAACCCTCCACCAACCCACTTGTTGACACGTAGGGAGCATGTATGGTTTGGTTATATGGTTACCACCCAGCGTTGTAAATGGTTTCTTGGCTTACAGGAAACCATCTGGCTTGTCACTCAATGTAATGCCACCTGTAAAGGAAAGAAAAGCAGTAAGAAGTGACAGGAAATATAGGAGAAATAGGAAGAAAGGAGGGCAGGCACAGAAAAAGAATGATAAAGGCTAAGGAAGAAGTAGGCAGCACTACATCAAGTGAGTGGATGATGGTCGCCACCACCTACCACTCTACATTAATCAAATGGTATAATATACTGTATATAATAATACTGTACCATACACTGATAAACATGTCTTTTATTTACCTTACTGTGGTGAACATAGCTGAAGTGGTCAGGCAGTCTGGACTGCTTCTGGCTTTATCGGACTTTTTCCAATATACAGTATAAGAATTTAGTCCGATAGCTCCTCGAGTCTGATAAAAGCGAATTCCGGTCTATTGAAGTCTGTTATACTATACTGAGGTTTTACTGTAGTAGATGGATAATGGATATTAAGTTCACTCCATCATTCAGATAATGTATTTTCAGTTTACTCTTGGTACCAATACACAATCTGACTTAGCACAAGAAAGGTACCTCATGCTGAAAGAGTTTATTATGGCTATGTTTGGTCCCTCCAGTTTAAAGAGTCTATCCTAGGCTGAATAAAATGATCAGATGATGGAATGAATTAAGGGCAATAAAGCAACAATAGATGATGCAATAGGGAAAATACAATGCCTTGAACCATGCGACATTGCCAGTAAAGCTCTCCACATCAAATTCTGCATAATGGAATTCTTAACCAGGTCTTCACTGCTCATAATCTCTGGAAACTTCTCACCTGACACTGGGTAGTCTAGTGGGTTAAGCAGCTTCAGATGGATGTGGGTCAAAAAAGCTTAAATCTTAGTGATGGTTGGAGGAAACTCCTACTCTCGCCTTAAATGTCCAAACAGAGTACCATAATACCAAGCCCTTACACTCCTGATGGGGTTATAGAAGATAGAGGAAAAGGGAGAATAGAGTACATATCCTAGCCAGAGACTTTATGCTCCTGATGGTGCAATAAAGGATGAAATAACAAAAAGAACTGAAGTAACAAAGAGAACTGAAGTAAAAATGACAATGAAATAAGTAGCCTAGTTCCAAACCTATACTGATGGAACAATAAAGAATGAAGCACTAAAGAAACTATACTGTACCTTGAGCCATGGCATATTTGAAGTAAGGCTCTCTTCATCCAAGTCTCCATCTGTGGGGCTGTCCGGCAGGTCTTCATTGCTCATAACTCCTGGAGACTCCTCACCGGACACCTGGTACAACTGAGAGACAAGAGACGTTAAACTACTTCTGTGCAGCTTTTGGTATTTTTATCATGATTTTATTATACATTAAGTACTTGTTTATTATGCAGTAAGTCCTTGTTATATGCTGCATCTTTAAGGATTATTTTTTAACTATGAACAGTAAATAACAAAATGCACTGCTCATCAAGACTCAGGCTCCTATAACTTACTTTCAGCTCAATAAAACTGTCTGGCATTAGCTGAACAGAATATCAGTGTTGCCTTCAACATAAGAGGGATTAAGTTCCACTACTAGCTATAAAATGAATTAACCAGTTTCCTCAATTTACAGCATCATTTATATAAAAAAAGAAAAAGGAAAACATCTCTGACATACAAGGACTTACTATTCTGTGATATAATTAACTGAAGATAGGGAGAAGGGGTGGAAGAGTACATTTATTTTCCTCCACGAACAGTGAACACATAATGTACTCATTTTATACTGCAGATCGTATGACTGCAATAGGTCTGCTTGATGCTCTTCCCTTCCATGAAAGGACATGCTCAACATCTTCTTTAGTGTTTCATTACATCACCATGCCATACAACAAACAACTGTGATGCACAATTGGACATTTATTTATTCAGCAGTTATAGATTACCATTACCCCCTTCAGTCCATTAATGTACAGTATTTTATGACTTATTCTTGCTCTCTCAAGATTTTATTTAGATCAGGACAGAATTTTTTGATCTAGAGGGGTAAGACAGTTTTCATGAGCTTTTCCACTAATAAAGGCTCTTCTTATGTCAGTAAAATTTCTGGATCTCTGGATCCTACTTCCCTCCATACTTGGCTGGGGAAGATGGCTGGGATGAGGAAGAGGAGAATAAATTTCCTGAAGACAGCAAGAATAAACTGCAGAATATCCTCAGATTGAAGGGGTTTCACTGTGTAATTAATGACATCACAGTACAGAACCCAAGTCAACTCCTACCTCTTGTTCCAGGTGCTCTGATGTGTCTGAGCGCTCACTGACAGCCGACACTTTCCGCCTCGACCGAACACTGTCTGATCTCTTGATGGCTGCATGAGTCACATAAGGTAAGCTTCATTTTCCTATGACTCATATTCCCTCTAACTTAATTATGACAACTCTCAATACATACCAGTCTAGTACAGTAATATCACCATAAAAAGGATGTAGAAAGATTGGATTTCCCCAAAAATCAAGGTTAACTTCATTCTCCCATGAATCATACATCTTCAATTTCATTCTAGCATCCCTCATTACAAAATGGCCTGGCATGATTCTTATCACTATACTACAAAATGTGTAGAAAAAACAAATTTTCCAAAATTAATTTTCAAGATAGGGTTCACTTTACCTCGCAAAATCCACTGAACATGATCTTGTATGAAGCTTACAATTTTAATGTAAACATACCCTACTTGCAAAAATGTTGTGACAAGAAACTTTTAAAATATTTTGCAAAATTACAAAATGAGTACTGTAATGTCAAAGGCAGCTTCTCACAAAAATAAAATTTGCACTGCATATCCCTTTAGATATCTTTAGTCACTATAAATAATGATTTCTTATCCAAGAGAACACAAATCCACTCCTGGTGGTCTGTATGAAGAACATTTCAAATTTTAATTGTGAGGGTCAATCATTAGTAAATTACTAAATTTCAAATTACTGGTATAAGCCATTTGGAGAACAGCATTCTTTCATTCTGGTAAGGCAGGTAGGAATTCAATGATCACCTTTCAAGAAGTTTTTGATCGTACAGTAAAAGGAGATAATCTACACCTCGGGCCAATATCCTGCAGTCCACTGGGTTCACATCCAGAGAGTCTAGGGTTGCAACTAATACAGTACTATTACTATTAGGCACTGGATTCTCTTGACCCCTCCCAACACTCACAATCAGAGTCGGGTTCCTTGCGCCTGCTGAGTTTGAAGGATCGCCGCTTGAAGGACGAGTTGTGGCTGCCACTTTTCTTGAATAAGTGGTGACTGCGGCTGGACTGGACGGCTCTGCGACGGTCATCCTCATAGTACTGCCCACTCTGCCACCACAGCTATGTGTAAGTGCCCAACTCATGCTGGTTATTGACATCTACTTCAAATGCTACCACTCACCTGGCAATACTGACTGGTCCCATGCAGTTTTCAATTGATGGCCATTGTTGCCCATTTGGTTATATCGCAAACTTCAGAAAATGAAATACGAATAATCCACCATGTCCACACTGTAAAGCAGACCCTCAAACTACAACACACTTTACTCACCTCAAGCATCTCACCACACAGACAATCCTACACCTTAGCATCAATAAAAGATTACTAGAAGAACCTGACTTAAATGGCCGGTTTCTGCAGTTCACTGGGTTCACTACCAAATGAACCTGGGGCCACAGCAACTTTACAATGTTTGAGGTAAGAATTTGTCCTTAATAACATCCATCACTGTAGGTCATCAAGCACTTCCTTCACTTTTTAATCAAAACACTTTCACTCGCTCATTCTCATCTCAACACTTTGACTCTTCAATTTGTTAACTTACCTCACCAAAAGTGCAATGTGTCTCAGCTTTACTTTTGATGCATTTCTTACTAAGTACTTAATATTTAATGCATTATTGAGCTAATGAAAACTGACTTTGAAATAATATAAAAATCATATAACAACTTTTTTTGTGAATGAGATCTATAGGTACTTTTAGGGATAGAATCAAAACAGGAAAACTAGTTGTATCTGTTGCCTGAAGAATCATTTAAAAACACTGAATGTTTATAAGAGCCCTCTTTACTACTTCATCTTACTATTATGGAGTGTATTATTAAATGAGTTCCTTCCTGTATATACAACATTTGTAAGAGGTGTCAGCATTAATGGAAAAGAAGGATGAAGAAATAACTGTATTACTATTTACAGCACCTATGCATGCTTAAGTGGATAGCAGTTCAAAAATATGACATGATTAAACACCTTCCAGTTATCATAGGGTGTGTAAGGTATACTCATAAGCCACTGTATCTGGTCAAACTTTATCTTTACCTGTGGCTGAAAGGAAGCATATCCAGGGTTCCATGGCAAACAAAGGCCTGTTAGTGGCAGTTTAAAACCTTTCCAGACTGCACAAGTAACAGTGCCATCATGAATCATTCTTCATACAGTCTAGTAATGCCTCAAACTACCACTTTAACACTGAACAATAGGTCTTCATTTGATGTGAAACCAGGGGTACTTCTCTCTAGCAAATGGTAAGGGTAGAGGGTTAACACAAACTAGATATTGCAAGTGTAACTGATACAGAATGAGGCCTATGATATGTACAATTAATATTTACAATGGTGATGGCATAATGTAGCTGCCAGTTACTGGAAAATTCCAAACACCAGGATTGCACTAAAAGTTTGAAAAGGCATTTGTGGTTTTCTATCAATACCTCTATATGGCATATGACAGTCATCCCTTCTACTGTACATTGTTTTACAATGGGATATCACAAAAAAGTACCTCAAGACCTCAGTAAAAATGTAGCAGAATAAATGAATAAAGTATTTTGGGATGAAAATGAGACAATCCCAAATTACAGGCACTGCAAGAGTACTGGTGCAATTTTGTAATCCACAACAATTATGAAATAATAAATCATGTACTGACACACTGGCAGCATAAAAATTCTGGGTCAAATAACTATATAAAAACAAATTTTTCAAAAATTGGCATTACAACAAGTATAAAAATTCTGGATCAAATAACTATATAAAAACAAATTTTTCAAAAATTGGCATTACAATAAGTATAGTAAAAGAATAAACCATTCAGACAGAATTAATACAGCATCAACAGCAGAGCATTCTATGATATGGAGAGCCCAATGAGTATTGCAATATTGCTGACATTATGAAAAATGCAAATGTGAAAAACAGTAAAAGACTGGATTACATATACTAGCTGGTATGCCCCTGTCTACTGCTTGTGTGACTGTCTGTTCGACTTTATTTATTACTTTTTACACAACACTGTACTGAAATCCACCATTCTCACAAGCTATCACGAGACTTTATTACCACGTCAAAAGACTTAAAATGTTCAAACAACAAGGCACATACAAAAAATCATATTCAAAACTCTAAACAAGGCTCATAATGTGTCTAGTGTTGTGACTAAGTGTATCTGTAAGGAGTGAATTCTAAAATCTATCAGTAATTTAAAGAACTATATAACGCAGTGAGATAAATGCCTGTGTGTTGTACTGTATCAACCTTCATCCTTCACTACATATACTAACCAGTTAATAGTGAACAATGGTGTGTTAAAATGTTCCCATACTGGTTAAAAACACATTAAATGAAAATGGATTAAATGAGGAATTACTCTAGAGAGACCTAGCATAAAAGGACAAGTACACATTTCCCTCAAACTCCAGTTACTCACTCCTGCATTGAGAGTATGAGATTTTTTCAACATACCCATAAATCAAGGGCAGATGTGATCTAACTCTGCTATGCTTGAAAAACTGTAGCTTGAAAGATGGTGTCAAAAGAGATGAATACATACCTCAAGCAATATTAATGTTCTAATTTCAATGGTTTATGATGAGCTGTTGTGCTTGTGGCAAAATACTATTATATACCAAAAGTTAGATCCCATTACTATTACCCCATTACTATCACCAGGAAATAACCAATTACTCTAAAATTCAGCAACACCTCCTCTAGACATGATTATATGTAAGGGGAAAAGTTATCTCAAATCATACATGGTCTCTAGGAGGGAAAGGTTCTGTAAGCATTAGTCTGACAAAGTGTTATGTTACTGCACTGCTGTATATTCATTCTTCCTTGGTTCTAGGAAATAAGTAAATCACCCATATGCAACTAGTTTTCTATGTAAAAAACTGTTAGCACTATGAAACTACTCAAAAATCAATAATGAATGAAAATATCAACACTGCAAAGTAAGAAATTCATCATGCCAAATAATGCTTCTACATTATATAGAGCACTGTATACAGCATTCAAACAATAAATATTAAAACACATCCAGATCTGTAAGACCAACATTCAACCATGCACATAAACACACCATACATTCAACAAAACTAGGGGAAAATATAATATAAAAAAATCCTTGTTTTAATATAGACTGGTCTCCCTGACATCTGTCCTTTTCTGTCATCATCATCATCACCATCATCCATATCTCTTTTACCCCATCCAAGGATGGGATTAGGTAAGTTCCAGAAAACAAGGAAAGACAAAGTATGACAGAAGGAGAACTATCAATATTATGCCCAATGAAAGGGACCACACACATACACACACACACACACAGAGAGGCTAAAGAAATAATATCACTGGTTATGGAGGGAAATGATGAAGCCCAAGAAGAGACTGAAGAAGTGTTTAGGTTAGGAAAGTACGAGGATGGTGGGGCAAGGCCTTTGAAAGTAAAGTTTAAGTCCCAAGTAATAGTGAATGAAATCATAAGTAGAACTTGGAAATTGTCAGATAAAGAGGGGTTTAAAAATGTTTGGATTAGGAAAGATGCAAACGAAGAGGAAAGAGCTAAATTAAAGGAGTTAGTAAAGGAAGCAAAGATAAAAAACGAACAGCGAACAGAGGAAGAGAAGACAGAGTTCTATTGGAGAGTTATGGATCAGAAATTGAGAAAGTGGTACCGACGGAGGGAAGGAGAGAAGAGAGTATAAAAAATGATGAAAAAAGCTTGAAAGTGGCGTACGCAAACATTGATGAACTAATATCGGCAAGGTTAAAAATCAATGATTTTTTGAGGGTACACGAACCTGATGTTATGTGCTTTGTAGAGACTAAACTGAAAGAGGATACTGATATTCATATGGGAGATGGGAAATACAATTTATGGAGAAGAGACAGAAAAGAAAAAACAGGAGGAGTGATGATAGCAGTGAAGGACAATATAAATGTAGACACAGTGGAAATGGCAGAGGGCAGGGCCAAAGCAATAAATATGAAATCAGAAATTGGGGAGAGTGGTAAGAGAGAGATATGGCAGTGGTAAATGCTCCCCCTAAGACGACAGCATAGAATGACGATGAATACAAGGAGATGTTGTCAGACATGGTTAGTTATCTACAGAAAGTGATTGAGAAAAGCAACAATATAATCCTAATGGGTGACTTTAATTGTAAAGAGGTGAACTGGGAGGAATGGGACTCGGGAGGCAGCGAAGATTCGTGGGGTACTAAATTGTTAAATATAGCAATGAATAATGTAATGACGCAGTGGGTCAAAGAAGAGACATGATTCTGAGGTGATGACACACCAGCAAGATTAGATTTGCTACTATCCAAAGAACCTGATGTAACTGAATCTTTGAATATCTGTGTCCTATAGGAAAAAGTGATCATGTGGTCATTGAGTTCCAGATGATAATTGGGAACGTGGTGCCAAGAGAAGAGCTTCATAGGCAAGGAAGAAACAACTTTGGGAAAGCAAACTTTGCAGAACTGAGAAAATTTTTCGAAAATGCGGATTGGAGAAAATTTAGAGAGACAATAGAGATACAGAGGAAGTGGGATATCTTTTTAGACCTCTATAATTTGGGAGTGGAAAAATATGTGCCAAGGGGGAAAGTAAACAGGAAAAAGGAATGGTTTAATAGAAGGCGTATCACAGCAAAAAAAAAAGAGAGGGACATGGCGTAGAACAAATGGAGAAAGAGAGGTAATAACAGAACAAAGGAAGAATATAAAAGAACTAGAAATGAATACACAAGAATACATAGAGAGGAAGAAAGGAACTTTGAAAAAGGTATAATTGACAAATGTAAGGACGAACCCAAATTGTTTTATAGATTTGTTAATGGCAAATTGAAGCAAAAGGAAGGAATCACCAAACTGAAAGTAGAAGGAGAGGTCTACAAGGATGCGGTAATGCAAGCTGAAATAATGAATAAATGTTTCCAATCAGTTTTCACTAAGGAAAGGGATTTTAAGGAGGGGGAGGGAGTGACTAGAAATGCAGAGATATAAGACATAAAAGTGGAAGTCCGGGAAGTGTACAAATTGCTGGAAACTCAAGATGTAAGGAAAGCCCCAGGACCAGATGGAATCTCTAACTGGGTACTGAAGGAATGCAGAGAACAACTGGCAGATAAGATTCACAGTTTAATTGAGTGTTCCCTGGAAGAGGGGAAAGTGCCTCGGGAATGGAAGAGGGCAAATGTGGTACCAATCTATAAGGGAGGAAACAAGGAAGAACCCCTGAATTATAGACCAGTGTCCCTAACCAGCATGGTCGCGAAATTGTGTGAGAGAATCCTGAAAGATAGACGGATAAAATATCTGGAGGGGATGAATATTCTGACTGAAAGTCAGTTTGGATTCAGAAGTGGGAGGTCATGTGTTTCAAACTTATTGAGCTCTTACTCAAGGGCAATTGACGTGCTACAGGAGAGAGACGGTTGGGTGGATTGTGTGTATTTAAATCTGGAGAAGGCCTTCGATAAGGTACCCCACAAGAGACTAATATGGAAATTAGAGCATATCGGAGGACTGAAGGGAAGCCTCCTAGAATGGATGAGAAACTTTTTGAGTGACAGACAAATGAGGACAGTAATAAAGGACAGGACATCTGGATGGAGGGAAGTAACGAGTGGTGTCCCACAGGGCTTGGTGTTGGCACCAGTAATGTTCCCGATTTACGTAAATGATATGGTAGATGGAGTGAACAGTTATGCAAGTCTGTTTGCTGATGATGCAAAGATCTTGAGAAAAGTAGAGGTTGAAGAGGACTGTAGAATGCTACAGGAGGATCTGGATGGGATACATGATTGGAGCTGGATGTGGGAAATGAAATTCAATGCAAAAAAAATGTAAAATATTGGAAATGGGTAAAAGTACCAAGAGACCATCACAGAATTATTTGATGGGTAGTGAACCAATTAGAAAAGTGAGAGAAGAGAAAGATTTGGGAGTGCTGGTCCAGGATAGTTTGTTACCTGAAAAGCACATAAATAAGATAGTTAGAGAGACATATAAACTCTTGACCAATATAAGAGTGGCATTTCATTACATGGATGAGGAGATGATGAAAAAATTGATAGTGGCCATGATCCGCCCCAGGTTAGAATAAGCAGCAGTAGTGTGGTCCCCACACAAAAAGAAAGATATAAACAAGATTGAGAGAATACAAAGAACAGCAATCAAGATGGTCCCCAGTCTGGCAGATTTGTTGTACAGAGAGAGGCTGGAAAGGCTGGATTTGCCTTCCTTAGAGGAAAGGAGAGAGAGGGGCGACATGATTGCAGTGTTCAGGACCATGATAGGAGTAAATAAAATTGAGAGAGAAAATCTGTTTTTGTGGGATGAAAGGGTAAGAAGGGGACACGGAATGAAACTAAAGAAGCCAAGCTGCTTGAAGGACATCAAGAAATATACTGTAGTTTTCCTTATAGATGCATAGACCTGAGCAATAGCCTGTACAAAGAGATCGTCCAGTCTAAAAACTTAAACGAGTTTAAAGCAAAATTTGACTTATTGAGAAACAGAGACGGGACCCCACGAGCGTAGCTCATTTCCTGTATATCAAAATTAGGTAAATACAATTAGGTAAATTACACACACACACACACACACACACACACACACACACACACACACACACACACACACACACACACACACACACACACACACCGCTCGCTGGCTCAGTGGTAACGTTCTCGCTTGCCATCTGGTAGATGGGAATTTGCGCCTCGCTCAGGTTGCAAAAAGTTTCACTGACGAAGTGGGTGGTTACTGTCCCTCTTGAGCAAGGGGATGGGTGTGAGCGTATGTGAAGGTCAAGACTTTGCCCTTAGATCGGACTATATGAGCTCTCAGCTCCCCTCCGGGAGGGTAAAAGCTGACAATCACGACCATCAAGTGATCCTGACCGACCCGGTGAATAACATACACACATACACACAAACACATGCATGCACACACACACATAGACCTGTGGAATAGCCTGGACAAAGAGATCATCCAGTCTAAGAACTTAAACGAGCTCAAAGCAAAATTTGACTTATTGAGATAAAGAGACAGGACCCCAAGTGCATAGCTCATTTCCTGTATATCACAACTAGGTAAATACAATACACACATACACACACACACACTCTTCAAGCCCCTGGAATCCTGACTTTACCTCACAGACCTAACCATAAGCCTTTTAATTCTTCTTTTTTTTTTACATATAAGTGAACTTCACACTCTTTGTGAGGCTAAGTCAATCCATGAGCAATAAAGTTAAGAAAAATGGGTTGCCAGATGCCTGTTATGTGTTCCTCTGTATATAAGTCATCCAACTAACTCTGTCAGGTCCCTAGCATCACAATTATCCAAGGCTTGCTTTCTTACACACTCACTTACCATATCTATCCACCTTCTTGCCTACTATGCCTCCTCCCACCTTGAAACCCACTCACATATACCTTTTCACCAGAACAGTATATAAAAATGAAAGCTCATCTCAGCATAACAATCTGAAAAAGTTTCCCTCTTAACACAGCAATCAATTTTCCTTACCAGGCATATTGAAACAAGGATGAATGATATAGGATAACAGAAAGCAACATTACACAGAACTAGTGCAAAAACAGGTACAGTAAGTCCTCATTTTAAGTATATCTATCTCCATTTTTTTTGCTTGTAACTTGATAATAACTTACAGAAAAAAGTGCCAATCAAAGTTCCATTCCAAACTAAAATACCAGTACTGATTTTCTACTTCTTCTAATTTAAAGGACGAGTCATATGAAAAAGGTAAAAGCCAATTTGTCCTATGAAAAAGGTAAAAGCCAATTTGTCCTAATTTACAGGACTGGTTCATTATTACTGTATCGTTTACAAAGGCTTCAATATACTGTAATTGCGACAGCCTGGGTTACCTAATGGCACCACTCCATGCTGCTCAATCTCTGGCAGCCCCCCTATTCAGAAGATTAAAGGCCTGTTCATCTCAATCTACAGTACCAATCATAGCTATGAAAAAAAGTAATAGCTGATTTCCTATTTTCCTTCAATTCACTGTTTGGTCTGAAAATATAAAAGCTCGTTTCCCCCAGATTTATAGTTACAGTTGCAAAGAAAACATAAAAGTAGATTCCCTGTTTTCCTTCATTAAGAGTAACAGTTGTATGGAGCATGTTGCAATTTGGACCATAATCCTGATTTAATGAGGACTCCTTGTACAGAGCAGAAAGACACATGCATGACACAGAAGGTAGTATTCTTGCTGGGTTAGGAGGACTTTGTGCACCTCTTCCTTACCAGTTTATTTATGAATCGGGTCTGCTAGTACTGCTGTTTGTGATATTTATACAATCTCAATTCATATAGGCTATGATTAACACCTTCAATGTGGTGACATGTCCTAAATTTCATTTTTCCTACCTTTAGGTGACTTTATTCAACTAAGGGGATATGTCTTGCAGTGAAGGGGTTAATGAAGGCTATAACTAACTCTTCCAGTTAAAAAAGTATCTTATAAGGTGACTGAATGCATCTGGAAATAGCAAGAATAAGTAAAATGCATAACTCAACTGAAGGAGTTAATACTTAAGAGAGTACCAAGGTGTGATGTTCTTAACTAATAATTAAGAAAGAAATGTTAAAAAGCCTCATAAGCCAACAAGAACTGGGGTTAGAGAGTCAATACTTCAACTGAGAACAGAGGTAGAGTCTAGAGCGGCAGAGGGCGCCCCGGGAGGTAGAGATGCAGTGCTTAGCTAGGGCCTGAGGGTTGTACTGTGAAGGTGTGACTCAAACCTGTACCGTTACTGTGGTGTTGGAGCTTCCCAGGCTTACATTATCAGGATCATGAAGGGCGAAGCTTATTTTGCGCTCTCCTGTAAAGCCAGCTAGCAAGAGAAAAATTAAGTGGGGTTAGTTTTCTTTAAATGAAATTATACCGTGCATTACTGGGTGGCCATTACACAAGGCTTCATTTCCACTCAGTCTGGCAATATCTCTTGTGTTGTGTAGATGGCTCAGCATTATCAGTACCGTATCTACCCTGCATCATTTATTCATTTCCTGCTCCCACTGCCATAACCACACCCACATTAGCTGAATAAGCCTTCCTCGTATAACATAAGATAATGCCACATGAGTTTTTGGTGGAGCACTATTTACAGGCCACACCGTATAATGAGATAGATTTGTAAATAATTAGCAGTAATTATACTCTCAAGGTGAAACTAGCAGAGATGAGAAGAAATTATAATCATATGTGAAGTTATTTACTAGGATGACACAACAGTTTTTGCCCAACTTAATATATGAAGGTCCGAATCAAGCCAAAAACCTTTGTACTGAATCTCCTCAATACACATTTTTCCAAATATGGGCATACAGTTCCTCCTTCCTTAACCCGCCCAGTCCCACCAACATACGATGCATGTCACCACTTTTTTTCACGCTCAGACCCACCGACGTGCATCGTAAGTCAGTCAATTGCAAGGCCTGTCGTTTGCACATTTTTCAAGATTTGCAGGTGATTTTTGGTGGGCACATGTGGGAGACCTTCCTCTACCAGCTGTCAAGTGGGGATACTCCCTGGCCCCACCTGACCCCCCCTCCCCCCCACACTCGGCAATTCACCTGTTAGCAGTAACCTAGCCAGTAAAGACGTTGCCCCACAGTCTCTCCAATGACGAAATTCAAGGTGAAAGTGATTCCTGAGGTGGAGGACAAAGAAACAAAGAAGCCAGAGGGAGAAACAAACAGAAGTGATGAGGTGGTAATGTCGTAAAGGAAGGTGCCATATGCTGGTGTTTTTGGTGAGTGAACAATGCTTATATCGCCTATATTATTGTGTGAAAACCAATATAGTCTTGTACTACACATAAATTCGTATCAAATAAATAAATAATACGTAATTTAAAAGTGGCTTGAGTTAGTTAACCCTCCCATAGTTCGTTTTCTTTGAAGCCACGTACCCTGAGAGAGAACGAAAGGTAAGGCTGACTGACACCTGTAACAATTTTCGATGCTTCTCACCCAAAGCGGAGGTCTGAGCCAAAAAAAAAAAAAAAAAGTTGAAAATCGGTAGGGTTCTGAGGGTGTGTTGGGTAAAAAATCGGTCGGGACTGGGCGGGTTAAAGCTGTTCCAATAAAAGTTGTGCCATTATTCAGCTGCTGATAAATTAACATCTACTTGTCAAACGAAGCTGCTCAAGGTTCATTACAAAGTTGCACTTAAGTTAGAAGTGAGTTTTTTTTCCTTTTTTGTGCATTTAACCTCTCCTTCACGAACAAAATACAAGACATAGATCTCAAAGCTGCTTTTCTTAAAGTAGCAATCAATAAAAGGTGAAAACAGACCGCAGGCCCCGCCCATTCAGCCCCAAGCATAGAAATCTGCTTAGGGGAGTACGCTGACCCACTCTCCACATCAGTGATAATCTGGGGAAAAGTCAGAAAGGGAGATGGTCTGGAACTTGATCTGAAGGCTAATGAAATGGGAGCTCCAGTTATCCCCTTCACCAGCTTTCCCCTCCTCCTTGGAGGTGCTGTCCTGATTGGCTGAAGCTACAGCTTAATTCCTAGAATATGACTGAGGATGGACTGTGGTTCTTCCGGGAGCTAGGAAGCCTCCTATACCAAAGAGAATATGGGTTTAGGAGTTGTACTCTATATGATCTTGGAGATTTTGTAACATCTATTCCTTGGTGACATATTCTGCACATTACACAAAAATTTCCTTTTGTATGTTACGGATGCAAACTATCTTGACATTAAACTATATACATAACATTCTAGAGAATGTTAAAGTGCAATATGCAAAATAAGTTGCAAAAGAAGAGGTGCTATGAAGCCTCCTATGCTATTTTATACTATTGCCCTCACTCTTACTTGGATGGGCCTCTCCGATGCTCTGAAGGCTCTGTGCAGAAGGGTGGGAGTAGCCCATAGAGGACAGAGCCATGGACCATCGCCTGTTGTGGTCCCGGCCCCCCCCTAGCACACCCCCAGGTACACCCCAGCCAGATGACCTGTCACCACGCACTGACATGCGGCTGCCAGTTTGGATTTAAGTATTACCCTTCATCATTATGAGTTGTAGCTATGTAATATGTATATTATTTTCCTTATTTCCTGTGTTTACATTACCTTCTATCCTTACATATATAGAGATAAAATAATAGTGCCATGTTTCCTCTAAAAGAAACCCCATCCAGCTGTGGTCCAGCTGATGTTTTCTATGGACTGGATGTTAAACCAAGTGCCCAAACCAGCAAATTACTTCCTGACAGTTTTAGGAAACTACTGGTCAAAAAGAACTCTCATGTGTATAATAAGATTTATACTATTCAACATTTAAATATTCCTAGTACCTTGTGTTTTTTGGCAGTGAGGTGTAGGTCTCACGGAGAAAGGCAGTGATCTCAAGGAGGACCTGTACAGCCACCAGCTTGAGCGCCATGGGGCAGTCCGACCCACCAGGATTCACACTCACTGGCAACACAAAACACAATTTACTTATCATCATCATCATTATTGTAATTCTAACCTGCCTGCTTCACAGCACTCAGTTTAGTTATTATTACAATATTATCACCATGATCATCATCATCTAGCTTTAACTGTGTTAACACTCACTGTCAAAACACACACTTTTGTTAGCATCATCAGTCATCATCAATCTCAAAATCATCATGATAATAATCATCCTGTCTTTTTCTTTATAATCTATTCACTGACTTTTTTTTTATAACCTATTCAACAGATGTGCTTCACACACAACTCCAAGACAGAATTAATCCACCAACTATCAGTTAAAAAAAGGGTGCCAAATCCTTGCTATGCACTCCACTGCACATAAAGTCATGCGGCCAACTCAGTTCCCTCTGGCCTCAGCAACATCCATCTCTCTCTCTCTCTTACAGTAATAAAAAGATATTAGTGATATATGGTACCCTCATCCAGGAAATCTTCTTCCTCATCACTGGCTCTGAGAGCCCTTCGAGCCTCACTGTCAGTCACTGGAGCCACCACCTCATCCACACTTGGTCCAGACTCCTCTAGTAACTCCTCCAAACGTGTACCCAATGCCTGAAGTAGAGAAAAGAATGCAATCCAACTTTAGATGAAACAGATTACCAATCCTGGTTATGAGTGGGTTAATGGTACTGGCATTAACACTCAGGACTGAACAGCTTATGAGCGGAAAAAAAAATTGGTCCACTGGTAAAGCATCCTGCCAGTCAGTAGCTGGGTAATGTACCTTCATAAAAATATATCATTACCTCTCCTTACATAAAAGGGAAGTGGAGGAGCGATTGGGTAAATATAGATTGGAGCAGATGGGGGACGTGGAAGGTGTGTGCAAGGTATTCATAGAAGAAATCTGTGCAGCATGTGAGGTGGTGTGTGGGGTGAAGAGAAGACGAAAGGGGGTTCAGGGAACAGCATGGTGGAGGTGAGAGAGGCTGTGGCACAAAAGAAGAAAGCATATAATGAGTGCATGAGGAACAGGGGCATCGAAGAAGCCGAGAGACGGACGAGAGAGTTATATGTAGTGAGGAGGAGAGAGGTGAAAAGATTAGTAAGAGAGAGTAAGAAGAAAGTGGATGAGGAATTTGGAAGGAATTTGAGTGCAAAGTGGAGGGAATGTAAGAAAATGTTCTGGAAGGAGGTAAAGAGAACTAGACAGGGTGCCAACGGAGTCAGTGGGGGTGTGAAAGATAAAAATGGTAGGTTACTAGTGGAGAAGGGAGAAAAAGTAAACAGATGGAGAGAACAATTTAATGAACTGTTGAACACAGAGAATGAAAGTAATGCAAGTATAAGTGGCTGGGGAATGGCAGGGAGAAGGAGGGTTGTGAGAAGAGAGGAGTAGGATGGAAGTGGTGGAAGCAATGATGAAAGTTAAAATGGGGAAAGCGCCAGGAATTGATGGAGTGTGTGGTGAAATGCTGAAGCTTGGGGGAGAGAGAGTAATAGAATGGATGTGGAAGGTGTGCAGATTGGCTTGGGAGGAGGGTAGAGTCTCGGAGGATTGGAAGTCAGGTATAATTATTCCTCTGTACAAAGGAAAAGGGGAAAAAGCAGTGTGTGGTAATCATAGGGGCATTTGCCTTCTCAGTGTAATAGGAAAAGTATATGGTAGGATACTTATTGACAGAGTTAGGGAAATTACAGAGGAATTAGTTGGAGAAGAACAAGGAGGTTTTAGGAAGGGAAGAGGCTGTGCAGACCAGATATTCATTCTTAGATCCCTAGTGGAGAAGTTTCTAGAGAAGGGCAAGAAGTTGTATGCAGCCTTCATGGATCTGGAGAAAGCATATGACAGGGTGGATGAACAAGGTTTGTGGAAGGTATTAAGAATATATGGAGTGGATGGGAAGTTGCTGAAGGCAGTGAAGAGTATGTAGGGTGCTAAGGCTGCAGTGCGTGTGGATGGCAAACTGAGTGAATCTTTCCATTTGAAGGTTGGATTGAAACAAGGATGTGTCATGTCTCCATGGTTGTTCAATCTGTACATGGATGGGGTTATAAAAGAGATACAAGGTCGGGCAATGGATGCTGGAGCAGCCCTAATGAGAGAGGGCAGTGTTTGGGAACTCCTTGTACTGTTGTCTGCAGATGATACTGTGTTGTTGAGCGAAGACGAAGGGGAGCTGCAGGACTTGGTAGATGAGTTTGGGAGGGTGTGAAAGAAACGGAATCTAAAGGTGAATGTAGGGAAGAGTAAAGTGATGGTCTTCGAGAGAAGTGAAGCCAGTGAATGTACAGTGAGATTGGATGGGAAGGATATGGAGAATGTGAGTGAATTTAAGTACTGTACTTGGGCAGTGTGATGAGTAAGGATGGAGGTCTGGAGGGTGAAGTGCTCGAAAGGGTGCAGCAGGGAAGGAAGGTTGCTGGTTCGTTGAAAGCAGTGATAAGAAACAGGGAGGTGAGCATGGAAGTGAAAAAGTTGTTACATGACAGTATTGTGATACCAACTCTAACATATGGAAGTGAAGCTTGGACCCTGTTGGAAGGACAGAAGTCAAGAGTGACAACAGTGGAAATGAGTTATGTGAGAGGAGTATATGGAGCCACATGGAGAGACAGACTAACAAATGAGGAAGTGAAGGAGTGTTGTGGTGTGGTTGTGGACGTGATGGGAAGCATTAGGAGAAACACGTTAAGGTGGTTTGGGCATGTGGAGAGGATGGAGAGTGAAAGACTGACGAGGAGAGTGTATGTGAGTGAGGTGGAGGGGGCGAGAGGGAGGGGGAGGCCGAGGATGAGATGGAGGGATGGAGTGGAGAGGTATATGAGAGAGGAGGGTGTGAGTTGGGAGTGTGGTAGTGAAATGGCAGGGGACAGAGTGACATGGAGGCGATTTGTTTGTGGCCACCTCCTGCGGGATTGAGGCGTCTGGCAATAGATAGATAGATAGATAGACCTCTCCTTGATTTTCAACAGCAAAACTTCCTTTACTTCCATCCATGCTCTTAACTCAGTCCACTGGTAGCATATTCTGCCAGCTGCTGGCTGAATAATGTACCTTCACGAACATATTTGGTATCACTACTGGTATCTTTATTTGACAATTTCCTTAACTTGCTTCTACACCCTTACCTCTGCCCACTGATAAAACATCCTGCCCGCTGCTCGCTGAATAACATTCATTCTCCTGACACCAGCGGGTGGGAGGCGGCCATGTGGGACTGAGGGCCGGTACATTGGTAGGGACATTTTGATCCATGCTGGCCACGCACCACGATTACAACGGTGGATAAAATGGGATATCTCCATCAAGAATGCTGCTCGGGCTACCACGGGTGCTCCAGGCTGTCAAGAAATACCACACCAGATATCAGTACACTCTTGTACTTAAACAATCAAGTTATACATCATCACCATCCTGTTAACTTTATCATATTCATCATCATCACCCCAAACTCTTTTTCTCACTCAAGGATGGAAGGATGGGGTAAGGTAAGGTCCAGAAAATCTGACAATTTGAACTATCATCATGTATTCAAATTAAATGGGCCAATTCATTCACCTTTCAAACCCTTGCAATCCTGACTCCATCTCATACATATAATTGTATCCTCTAAAAATCGCACTGCATACTACAACCAGGAAGGGGAAATTACCAGATCCAAAACTGCAGCGATAAGCTGAGGGTCAGGTATGGATCCTGGGTGGCATGTCTCGAGGAGAAATGAAAAGCGCATCATGCCAGTCCTGACCAAGTCCACTGGCACCAGCTTCCTTTCCCGCACCAGCACCACACTGCGCTCCCTCACACCACCCTCTTGGTCTAGGCTGTTGCGTCGGCTCGGATCTGCTCACAGCAAGGGGTGGTATGAGAGAGAGGGGAAGAGAGGAAGAGGGCATACAAAAGAGGAGATAGGGTATATAACATCAAGGGCATAAGTCTGCCAACTATTTCGTTTTCGTTTTCGTTTTTGAAGGCTCCAACATGCTTGCATGCATCGGCCTTGGTCACCTAATGGCGACTCTCCATGCTGCTCGATCTTTGGCAGCCTCCCTGTTCAGTCCCTTAACCCTTAAGTCACACTTAATGACCTCGTCTCATGTCTTTCTCGGTCTACCCCTCTCAACCCCTCCCCCAATATTAACACTTCTCACCCTCTGTACCCAATTATCATCCCCCAGCCTCTCCACATGTCCAGACCACCTCAGCCTACCTCTCCTCATCACAACACCAATACACTCCAGTCCCATACTACATCTCAACATATTTCACAGCAACTATTTCACACTTACTACAAGTTCATCACTTTCTTCCCTGAAACATCATTTATAAAAGAAGCAATATACCAGCCATTAGCCATGAGAGGAAAGTGAGCAGAAGGGATGAAATATTAAAAAAACTTTTGTACCTGATTATTGCCTTAAATTAATCATTTTCCCCCACAATTTTTGGCATACATGTGGCAGTGCTGCAATGCCAGATTAATTACAATAATAAATATACACCCGGCACACCATGCAAAAGGACGTGTATGTTCATAAACACTTATTCCAAAACTACTCGTATGACTCTGCCAAGTGTAACCTGGAGTCATCATGAGAGAAAGAATATACCCTGACGAAACTTAACAAAATATAGATGGCAATGTGGTAACATATATACAATACAAGAATGTAAACTTAAGTAAGAACACACAGAAGCAACAACTAATTACATGACTCTACAATGCAGAACATAATCTCTGGCAAACAGCACATTCTTTCCTCTGAAAGCAGGTTGCGGAGGCACCTTTACTGATTCAAGGCCACATCCTTGAGTGCCTCCTAAACTCACTATCAGTAAAAAATGTTTCTTTCATAGCCTTGAAATAAAAATGTTTTACTAACATCATCAGTATGAATTTTGTTTAAATCTGAAAATCAATCAAGTATGAACTTAAGTTTCCCTTGATGCAATTTTTATTCTTAGTAGCAGTTCCAATAACACAAATACAGTGTTAGGTAATGGATTTAACGGATCTACAGCTAATACAGTTCACTTCATACCTGGGGTTTCATCACAGATGAAGTCCTTCTTCTTATTTTTACCAAAGCTAAGCTTACTTATATGCTCTTCCATTCTCTGTCTTGCCTGCAAAAATCTCAAAGTCATAGGCCTGGAAGGAAAGAATAATTATACATCAATGTGCTGATTAGTCAAAATGGAAAATGTTACACTACAAACTTTGCAATACAGGTAATACAGTAATGTAATATTAATTATGTGATTACAGATAACAAATCTTTGATGTAACTACTCTAAATGAGTTTGCCAAGATGGCTAATCAATTGAACAACATATATACTATACTAAACCATGATAATCACTAAGATGGAATTTTACAAGTGGGTTTTCTGTATGCAAACTTGGGCAAGCAAAACTGACCCACAATACTTAAACAACTATGGCATCACCTTCATTCACAAATGGATACAGTAAGTGACAAATGAAAAGTACTAATAGAAAAAAGCTTATATTCCTATGATGCCTAGCTCAAATATAAATTACTATTCATTTGTTTATAAGATCACCTACCCTGCCCCTGGTTTGGTGACGAGGCGTGGGCGTGTGAAACCTCCTGCCAGTCCATAAGCAATGCCCTGTGAAGCTGTCAGGGAGAGCCGTCGGGCCAGCTGGGGAGGCAGGTGCACTGACTCACTCTGCAGGGCCCCTAAGATGCCTTCCTCCTCTATGCTGCGCCCACGGAGCCAATTTACTGCAAACATCATTATTCCTTTAATTTGCCTTTACTTCACTACCACCACAAAAGACAGCCCACAAACAGTCCACTAGGCCCTCACAGTAATGCAATGCATCACACCTTATGTGGCGATGTGTGAAGGTGTATGTCATCTAGGAGAACTGTTAGACTTCAGAAAACAGACTATCAAAGCTATAACCAGAAATGGACCTATATTAGCCCTTTTAATCCAACGATGTACCTTATTTTTACTTCTTGCCACTTCTAAACCAATTTATAAAGATTTGTACAGTACCATAGCATTAAATGCTGTTGCTAATGAAAGCGATACCTAACCCATCCAATTCAAAAAATCCTTCCTGATCTGTACATGATCATCTGAAAATAGAAAGATCCATCCATCCATCGATCATCCAATCTATGTCGCCCCATGAGGAGCGTAGGAACCCGGGGCTAGGCATGTTGGTCCTGACATTTGAGTCAAAATAGAAAGAACAAAATATAAAATGCATCACTGCACTGAGGTGGCTAGAAAAAAAAATCAGTAAGTAAATCAACAGAACATGCCTGAGAACCCACCTAGCTTAGACACCCTACGGTTCTTGGGATGGGCATTAGGTGTGAGGTGATCATGCTCCGTTGACCTGGAACTCAGTGGGTAGTGGCGCCAACGCAACGTTGACACTGGACTCTGACCCCCTGGAGAGTCCTGTATAAGTGTGAAATTTTTAAGCATGATAGTTCATGTTTGAGGTTAACCTAGATATAAGCATTCATGGGGGCAAGTAAGAAGGAAGTCAATTTGTTTAGGAATAACCATTGGAGGAGAGGAATCAGCATTTATTTATGTACAAACTATAAGTACATGTGTATCAAGATACATTTGAGTGGATCTGGTAACAGCATGCAGTTCGTGATGATAACTGTCTGTTTCATATTGTACTTGTATTTGTGATGGCCACTTGTGTTTAACATTCCCAGAGAACCACTGCTGAAGGTATGTTGTGGGTTTGTCAGACTTGTGAAGGTACAGTGATTGTAATGAAAGAGTGCTCTGTGTGGGAAGAGTGGACTGTCTGAGTTGTTCTGTACTTGAACTTGGTAGTTATAGAAAGAAGCAAGCTATATTGTAATCTTCACAGGTGAACTTATGTCTCTATGATGTAGGTAGTGTCTGTTTGGTAGGAGTACATGGCGAATGTTGCTTGGTTGAAGGCTATGGATGGCGATGGTGATTAGGCTGTTACATCATATTACTGTATACAATTTTTACCACTGCAAGTCTGTAAGGATGCGATAAATCAGCTAACATTATGTAACAATAACCCTGCTGTGTAGGCACTGCTGTATTGTAATCCATTAACCAATCACTCCATTTTACATGTTATACCTATAGTAATTCTCACCTCTTGCTGGTCATCATAAACACTGCTGACAGATGGTGCTTTTCTAATGACCGAGGTTATAGAGGAAGATGTTGATTTCTTCTTAAATATGCTCTTCCGTCCTTTGCCTCCTTCCCCTCCCTCCTCTGTTGTGGTGGGAGGAGAGTCATGGTAGGCATCCTCCTCCACTGTCACACGTCTGATGGAGAGGACAGTACTCATCAAGATCATCATCTCAACTTTTTTAAGTTTTCTTTCCCCATCTAAAGCTTTGGAGTCTGAAAAAATAAAAACCTACCTTATGACCCTGGTTGTCTGAAGCTTCTGTCTGTGCTTGTGAGGGCGGTCAGCAGAGTCAATAAGACCTGAGAGTGCTACCCTGCGGAATACCCCTCCATGGCAGTCTCGGATGTATCCCAGCAGCTGTCGCACATCACAGTACACAGCCTGGAAAAAAAAAGGCTCACCATAAGCCCAGTTATTTGTTAGTACTAATACCGGTTATAATAAAAGATGTGGAGGCTGGGTGGTATGTGCTTTAATACTCACAGAACAAGACCAATATTTTTCAGAATCCTGATTACAAAAACAATAATAATACACAGCAGACCTTAGAAAATATGCACAAATTCAGCCTGATAACATTTATTCTTCCTGTCACCATCAGATGATTTTATTCAGTTTACGTGCGACTTTTTGAACTGGAAAGCTTAGATTTGGTATTTCTAAAATCATTTACTATGAGGAGGTCTCTAAGCTGAAGAAAATAGCCTGACCTCAGCTAGAACAAAATACTAAGAGATGTTTTCAAACTAAAGGGGTTACAATGTGCTCCAATGAGTATTTACCATATTTTCTGGGCTCTTCAATTCTTTGCTTGACCTTGCAAAGCGTGAAACAAGAGCCTTAAAGACGGATGCCACCAACTGTCCCTCAATGCCCCTAGACCCGGCACCTCCGAGTGATGCCCCGAAGTTGGTGGCATAACCTCCCTGCTGGTTGTCCAGGCCTTTGCTTGAAGTAGACCTCTTTGGACCACTACCAGAAACTGTACCAATTCATCAATTAGTAAAGCAAACAAACACATATTATAGTTCTTTCACCTTAACCTGGCCTAAGCTCAGAGACAGGAAAAGACAATGCTTCAGTTCTACATCCTTTCCATAGCACTTGCTCATGGCTTCCACCATATTCTGTTGCTAATATCTTGTTATGACTCAGCATTCAAAGCAGAGTGATGGCAATTGTAGACCAAGTTACTGTACAAGACGTATACAAATGGATCACCTCTATATAATGAAGGGACACTTTCATAAATGAGCTTGAAAAATATAGCACAAGACACATTACTGATATAAAGAAGTATAAAACAATAATTTCATACAAATGCTATTTACTGAGAAGGAACAACAGGTCTACCCAGACGTGAACCTTCTTCATACTATATGTGGGTGTAATACTTCCTTTTGAACAATTTACAGTACTGTACTGTGATATCAAGACAAATTGGTTTCATAATTAGGCTGTAAAATGCAAAACAAAACTTAAGACTCACTCATTGGTGACAGGAGTGAGCCAGGGTCAACACAGAAGCCAAGGAAGGCGTGGAAGAACTCAAGTATTTCTGTAATTGGCTTTGCTTTAACATAGGCCCTAAGGAACCTCCTGAAGGCACTCTGCTGGATGCGGTAGAGGCGAGCCAACAATGCCTGGCCTGTGTGACGTAGTAGGTCAGCTGGAGGGCCACGGTGGCCATCACTGCACCCATGCTGGCATCCCAGGTGACGATAGATCCTGCAGTACAGTAAATACATAAATAAATAAATAAATTAGCCATCACCAGCATCAACTAGACCTTTTTTCCCACTAAGGATGGGGTGAGGCAGGGTCCAAAAATCTATCTATCTGTCCATCTATAGCCAGACGCCATGATCCCATAAAGGGAGGCCGTCTGACTTTGAGTTAGTTGTTTTATGGAAAGGGGCACTAACCCTCTACCAACTCATTTGCTGACACATGGGGATCATATAGGGGTTGCTTATATGGTTACCACCCAGTGCTGCAAATGGTTTCCTGGCTTACAGGAAACCATTTGGCTTGTCACTCAATGTGAAGCCACCAGGAAAGGAGAGAAGAGTAATAAAAAGTGACAGGAAAGATGAGAAAAATAGGAAGACAGGCAGGCAGACACAGAAAAAAGAATGATAATGGTGAAGAAGGATGTAGGCAACACTACATCAAGGGAGTGGATAATGGACATTTGGACAAAAGTCTGGTGGACTGCAGGAAACCAGTCACTTCTGCTGGTTACTAAAGAATCTCTTGTTACCAGTATGCTAAAAGCTATATTGCAGGATTGTCTGTTTTGTGAAAGTGAGATGCATGAAGCATGTGTGTTGCAGTGTAAGGGGCTGCAATACAATGAAAGCATAGTGTATTACACATGGGTTGTATTTTGTGTTGGCACTGTATTAAATTACTGTGCATTGTAGTACCTCATAACGGTGTCCATCATCATGAAGTGAAGCTGGTGTTCTTTATCTTTCTCAGTGGGCTTGGTATCTTCCTCACTTTGAGTATCATCCTGGTCCAGCTTCTCCCAGCGTTTGGTGACCTTCAGGATGCCCAGGTCCAGCAGGAAGTCCAGGAGGTGCAACAACACTTCACATACTCGCAGTGAACACACATGACTATCCCGCTGAGCCACAGACTGGGTGGCCTGGAATTATACATACAAATCAGTAAGTCAAGTAGCAATGCATGTACTTGCAGAGAGTATATTGGCCACAAAAGTCTTATTACCCCCCTTGCTTTTTTCCCCATGGAATAAAAAAATCAGTCTAGTGAATCAACAGCAACTGACATTGGTGCCTTCATCTAGTCACAGATCAGTGCCATCTGTGATGGAAGCTTTGGATTCAGGAGACTAATTTTCAAAGTCCACTGAAAAAAAAGCAGTAGAGGTGATAGGACTTTTGTAATCAAAAGTAAATAATGTCTCCATGAAATATAAAATACAACCTAGGCAACAAAAGCCATAGCCAACAAATTAACAATGAGGCCATATATGATCCTTGACAAGCAATCAGTGAGATGTACTTGTGCAATATGCATGTACACTCAGGGCAAAAGTTCACCTACAGTTCCTCAGCATCCACTATACAGGGTATGTCCATCACTTTCCTCTCAGATGCAACATATCGAAGAGAATCATCAATGGGAAGATTATCATAACATGCTTCTCTCAAATGAGGAATATTTGCCAGCAGAGGAAAGTGAAAAGTATAAGAGATGAAATACTGGGCTAACTTTTATCCCTGACAATATATACGTACATTAATGCCACCAATTACAAATCAGTGTGAACAACTTCTAGCCTCATAAATGCAGACTGTACAAGTGATAATCTTCTAGTTATAATGTGAACCTGCATGCAGGTGTGCCTTTTTGTAAGTCCAGAGTGGGTATTTTGCATGCCAAGAGGAAAATTTTTTATAAATTTTTTTAAAGACATCTACTCAAGGCTGCCTCATCTTTCAATGTTTTGTAAAACAGAAACAACAGCAAAAACTGTTTAAGAAAATCACTACTGTATTTCAAAACTGAAACAACAAAGGGACTGGCCAGACCTAGTTTCTGAGAGTCTTTCATTAAATTCAAGATAAGACTAGGATGCATTTGGTGTGTACCTTACAGCTGAAATAACAAGACATGAAGACTACCCTTAATGAATGCTCAAAACTACTTCATAAATGATCCTTAGAAACTGGGGACTTGATATTCCCATTAATAATCTCAAGCTTAATTAAACAGCTTAAATATTAATAATGCAACAGAGTATTAAGGGGGACATGAACATGATGATCAATGAGAACTCAAGAATAAAACAATAACCTTGAGTAAAACAGTGAGATTGATGTGACCATCTCTGGTGATGTAATGGGCTGAACCAGGTGCCTCCACAGCTTCCTCGTGTGAGTACTGGATGTTGGAGTCAGTCTGTGAGCGTGACAGAGGTGGTGGCCGCTGGTATACCACAGTTCCCTCCACACTCCCACTCTGAGATGCCTATGGGAGGGGAAGGACTGACTAGAAGGGACAACGGCTGGAAAATGAACCTAAGGGACAAGAATTGACCCCAAGAAAGGATCAAGAACAGGTCAAGAAGTAAGACTTAGCAAGGATTTACAGTAAAATAAGAGGGCAACCTAATTAAAGTACACCACTATTCCTTCTAATTTCCACACTTAGAGCCCTAAAAGAGAGGGAGTAAAAGTCAGAGCTAAGGTCTATGTGGGATGCACTGCTTATATAATGCCATTCAGGGGTTAACTCCTAAGTCACCAACACATATCACCTGGCACTCAGCTTTTCTCTACCATTCTCCCTAAACTACAGTATGGTACTAATGAGAGTATACTGTTACAGAATGGCTAGTCACACAAAGAGTTGGGATGGATGGACACCACTCCCCTGGTTTATCCCTCCAGGGCTTGACATGGGACAGAGCCAATGGGGATCATGACAGCTGCCCCACTGATGGCTATGTAGAACTGCTGCTAAGCAGAGCCTAACAGAATATATTAATATCCTTTCTGCTTCTGGCTGCCTACTAATGACACTGAATAACCTGAATCTCCGTCTAGGTATACCAATATGACATTTGGAGCCTTCTTATTCTCATGTTCCCTCCATCCATCTTGGGGACATTCTGAATGGTGCATCCATATAAGAGAGTGTAGAGAGAAAAACATGTTTTTTGTGAGGCCAAAAACCATTTTCAACACATACTAACTGAATCTAGAGGGAACCAATTCATTAAACTCTATCTGAATGAGTTATGACCCTCTTCTTCTCCATGTCGCACTATGCAAGGCTACGTACACAAGTCGCGGTGATGAGATCAGTATCCACAAACGAATCTGGTGCATACATGGACCAAAGGTGCATCATCAAGCATTCATTCAACTGAGCAGACTAAATCCCTCCCACTACCATTTGTAATTCCTGTGTGGCATCATAAAAGGCTTGATGTCTCTTCCAGAATGATGCCTTCAAATTTACTGATGAGTGAAAATTAGATTTTAGTCTTGCAAAAACTTTATTTTTCTTAGTAAGGCAAAAATATTATTTTTCTGTTCCCAGTCTTTACACCACATTCTTAATAAATCCTTTCATTTGCTCACCTACTCATCCATATTATATGTGTACTCTACAGGTGCAACTGAGGTAACCTGTTTCAACAATTCTCACTCTTGATTTACTGCTTTGCCAACACTAGGAAAATAAAGAAAATATTAGCACTGGGAATATACCTTACCTGGTCTCGCCATCCATGCTCGCTGGGCGAGGGAGTATGTTGTGTGACAGTGATAATGGGGTGTGTTGTGCCCACCATATGAGGGAAAGCACGGCGATCACCTCGGCCCTCGCCAACGTACCTACACCACACCCAAAAATAACATTAGTTCATCAGCATGAACACAGCAACAATATTAGTAAATCCTTTTTTACTAAATATTATTTATACTGTTTTCACCATGTATATTCTACACTACTATTACATCCCATCACCAATATAATGTATCTACATCCAACAACAATATTAGTACATCCTTCTGCAAAGACTTACAGAACATTAGTTTAAGTATCTTCAACGTTTCCTTGATCTCATTTTCAATTACTTTTTTTGACACCATATCTATGTGCATTCTGTTAATGTGTCCATGCAGTCTTGGTGTACTCTTAGCCAATGTAACTTACAGACACTGTATCATTACACTGGTCCTCAACCACGGTTGTCACCACTGGTCGTAACCAAACATATATTGGGTGGTTTACAGTGCAAACACTTCATCAGAAACCTTCGGAAACATTCTCTGCCTATATGACATTAGCACAGTCAGCATTTCAAGACCTGAGACAAGTCTTCCCAACCTTCACAAAATGCTGGTGTTGGTCACTGCCAAAGCAATGGAGGTTTATTCATGGCAACAATCTCAATTTTCCCTTCCATTAGGAGGCTATGGACACAATCAACAGTTTTCCACCCATAGGGTTATATACCATGCTCTTCCTATCTCTGACACCAATTTACAAGGCCACAAACAGATGCACAGACATGAAAATGAATTTAGCAGGATGCCAACGGGACACACAGGTGTACACAAGTTAATGTCCCTTCCTGTGGTGTGATACTTCAGTTCTGTAACCATCATTTGAATGTCACAAGCACAATGAAGCTTGGTAACTTCCTCCTCAACTCTGTGGGTGGAACAGATGGTACTCACCACCACCATACTGATGTGTGAGAGTCAAGGGGAGTGAGAGTTACTCTTCCTTTACTGCCTCCTAATGGAGGAAAATGGGTTTTTTGTTGCACAAAAACCTGTAATTTCTCTGGTAGTGTCAGAAGGGACAATCAAAAGATACAATGTTCTACTGTTATACAGACATATTCCACTGTACTGTACATAATGCTACTGCTGAATGCTGTATATCCTGTTTCACTGGTACATGTATAGGAAATTTTAACTGTCAATAAGCACAGAAGATAACAGCACTGTATACCTCACTACACAAATAACTGTTAACCTAATTAATTATCATTGTTTATGACACTGTGCAAGCCTTACCTGGATGAGGATAAATATGGTAGTGCATATCTAAAACATGAGTACATGTAAGTCATATACTTAATCTAAAATTCTTTTTTTTATAAATGTATTAAAAGTAATATATCAATGCTCCTATTATTACAATATTATATAGATACCAGATTTGTGAATACCATGTACATGCATCAGTTAGAGAATGAGACAACAAACTGGCAACAAAACTGCTTAATAGTAGAGTACTACACTACAGTTATCATGCTAGAATGAGAAGCATCATTGTATTTATTTCTACTATATTGGATAAGAAAGGAAGTGAAAAGACTTATTCATACAAGAAAGCAAATCAAGGATGATAAATGGCAATTTGTGTAAACATTACTTAGCACAGAAGTTGCCTCCAAGGACCAAAGATAATGTCACGACAATACATTTTTTGGACAGCCTAATTTTCACTAAAATTATGGGGCAGTTTCTGTACCAAAATAACGGACTGTCAAAGTACCATAATCTGACAGAATTTTGCAAATCAAATCAGGCCTGGTATGATTAATCATAATGATTAAAATAAATGGGTGATTTTCAATAAGATATGCAAAATAGAAAATACTTTTTATTTTTTGACAAAATATGGGGTGATTTGACTGAGAGAAAAATAATTCTCAGTGTAAATATTAGCAAAATACAGTAAGTCCTCATTATAAGTTGCTTTCTTTAAATTTAATCTTTACTAAGTCCCAGTAAATTTCAATAAATTTTGTTTCTTAAAATTTAAATGGTAACTGCAGTTTTTGAGATCACAGATTCATTGAATGTAAGAATGGTGGACTGCAAGCTGACTCTGCTCTTGTCCTGTTCTCCCCTTTCTTGAGAGGGAGTTCAGACACATTCAATTCACTAAGAAGCAGAGTTGCCCAGTTAGATCAGTGCCACTGTGTGAAGGCATCCCTCTCCAGCACCTCCACTACTGTCTATACAGCTGCTTTACTAGTCAGTTTACCATAAAGATGGCTTAACAGTTCCATTCAATTTACAGCGTCAGCTGTACAGTAGTTGCAGTATTTAAGAACACATTATAATGAGGACTACCTGTCTATAAAACATGAAAAATGCCTATAACCAACATTCTTGTTAACTTAGGAGGCTCTCTCACCATCCTTTGTTTACTGTTTATTTTTGCCTATAGAGAGCTAATACCACATATTTTTGTATGTTATTTATCCAACCTAGGTTAATACAGAAAAGACATAAATAACATACAAAAGTATAATAAGATATATAAAGCAAAAATAAATCACTATGGAAGAGGTGCAAGGAAGCCTTCCAAGTTTACAAGAACACTGCTCTATGTGTATGAAATATCTAGGCCAGAGGGAGCTGGTGCGGCAACTTACCCCAGGCACGGCAGCTCATCTATGAGGCTGCTGCATATCCAGTCAGGGAGAGAACAGGGAGAGAACATTGAGAGAAAAAACACTCAGGGTCACATTCTAAGGGGCACTGGAGACCTTGTGGTAATTTTTCCTTAGTATTTACACTGCATATTACACCTCAGTATCCTCTTATATGTTACTGATGAAAGCTATGCTGATATTAAAATGATATAAACAGCATACAAGGGAATGTTAAGGTGTAATAGGCAAAATAAATCACCAAGGAAAAGGTACTTTGAAGCCTCCTCTGCCACCTAAAATGCTGGCCTCAGAAAGAAGAGTTTTCACTAGGATGGAGGGAACATGGTTGCTTGACACTTAACATTCATGACCAAGCCTGTTGCATAAACATGGCAAAAGCCCTTAGCAAATAGGCCAATCCTTTGCCACACCACCACAGAAGTTAGCTAGAAGCAGAGAAGACATTTTCATGTGTATGTAATCATCCCTTTTCTGTGATACCACGCATGTTAAATATTCAGTTCTGACATTTTTTCATTCAAAATTTTCCTTTCAGCAGAAACATTCTAAGAGTATTCCTTTTTTTCTTTTTCTTCCCCTTTCTTTCCCTCCTAGGAGACACAACCAGTAACAATATACCTAATGAAAATCGTTCCTCAAAGAACCATCTGAACTGAGCCAAATTCAAATTCTGTTGATTCTGAAATGCCTGGACACACTACTTGTAAAGTGTGGATATCACAGGGAGCAAATGATCAGTTGTGTAAGTGAGAAAAATTAATAAACTACTGCATTATAAAGCCGTACAGAAAAAGGGTGAGTGTATATTTTGCATACCCACCTTACAAGGGGGAACGAGGTACTGTTTTCAAAATGTTCAGAAGCAGTGATGCTTGTAAAACCTTTAACAGTGAGTGGTACAACACTGCAACAAAGAGCCACAGATAAGCTGAAGAATCAGAGTATGAGAGCAAGTAAGATGAACAACATATATACTAAAGAGAAGAACACAACATGTGTGTGTAAATAACCCCCAACCGTTGAGTTGTCTCTTTTACTGAGGGGAAAAAAATTTAAATGCCCACAACTCTAGGGGAAAAGATAAAAATATACCGGTATTTTATCAAGTACACTAAATCTTCAAGTAGGACAGAGGAGAAGAACTGAGCTATGTGCTACTGAATATAGGACACAATTATGTGGAAGATACTGGTGAAGTTACATGAGAGAAATACATATTCATGTAGTAACCCCAAACCAGGTGACTGACAATGGATTATGTCATCTTATTACATCCGTTATGTCTCTCCATGTCCCTGATGTACCAGGAGTAAAAATGTTTTTCTCGAGCCTGTATTTGGAAGCTTGGGTCAGACTTAAGATTTTGGTAACACATTACACTAGCTGTAGAAGAATGGCTCTCATGGTGTCAATTACATGATTTCCTGATGTATGGAAAATAAAAAGGGGATACATGGGGATGCTGCCATTCTATTCCACAGTCCTATCTCCTGAAAAGTACCTAGTAGCTAATGATAATGTATTACTGAATCTAACATATCTTCTCTTGTTTACCCCTACATATCAAACAATGCTGCTAAGTTCTCCAATCACAAGGTTTTACAAGGGATACTCAGTGATAAGCCAAATGGTTAATTGTAGCCCAGGAAACTATTTACTACAATAAGTGGTAGCTATACAACCAAATGAATCCCTAAAGGTCTACTGTAATGGGCTATGGCACTCTAACCAGATGCAGATTAAATGGATTTATATCTAAGAGATGGTTAGCGTTTACTCCTCACATAATGCAATTCAGAGATTAGTTGTTCTCACCTTAATTGTCTGGACTACTTAGCCTACCACTGGGTCCCTGTGCTCCTAATGGCGCAATAAAGGATTGAATGATATGACAAATAGATAGGCATGGACAGAATACAGCTGGTATATATTGATCATCTTCATAAGCATCACAGTAAAACCAATCAACACTTTTGGTCAGGAATGAGAAGTGTTTACCTCAATCCTTGAGTATCACAACACTATTCTCTTTCAAATAACTTCATCATCTGGGACAAACAGAGTACAGTATACTAAATCCCACACATATTACTGAAGGTATGTGTACATGAGGGAGAACTTGAGTGTGTAGTGGTGGATCCATGGGGGGAGGGGTCTACTCCCCACCCCCATTTCTCATTTTTAACTATTTTTATTGCAGTAAGTGTACAGAATTACTGAATGAAAGTAATATACATCTGAAAATTCTTTTACATTTGAATTTCACCCTATGGATAAGGTTTTGTAGTTTAAAGTTGTTAAAAAACTGCAATAATGAATGTACCAGTATACTGTATAAGGTATTTTTTTTAAATTAATATGAATTTTAAGTGTATGATTGTTGCCAATGGGCAACAGAGATTAAAAGTTTTGAAGCTTGCTTTTTATCAAATCCTGGACCCACCACTGGTGTGTGACCACATGCACACAGACACGCTGACAGGAAAGACGGTGAGGGAGGTTGTGGACAGAGTGCTGAAGGGACAAACACACTGTAGCCTGTCTGTTTCAACATGACAAAGAACCCTAATTCCCTTTTCTACTTAGCTGATGACCAAGAGTACATGATGTGGAGTCAGTTTGACTAATACCCAGAGACTTATTCCTACTTTGTTAAACAGGCTTATCAAATTTTATGCAATCCTGACTCAGAACTAATGCTGTACTAGTGGTCCAGCTGTGCCAAGTGAAAACAAATTGACTACAGTAATACTGGTGCATTGGGAAGGGGGTCATGTAGGTATGTGGAGAACTAGGAAAGGGCTATCATCTTCAATACACAGGAGAAACCATTACCAACATCACTCATATCCGAAACTATCACAGACAGTATCACAAAAGGGAGCTGAGAAATTATCATCAGCATATTCTGAAGAATGTGAGAGGGGGAGCAGAGCTAGAAATGTTAGTAAAAAAACTGTGCAAACTTCAAAAATGTACAAATGTATATGGAAGGTCAGTTATTTAACTGTATACCTGGTGTACGTTTACAGTATGAATAGAAAGCAAAATGTGTGCATACACATCACATTAAAAATATCATGCATTCTCGTTTACCTTACACGTTGGCTGGATTAACCCCTACAACCCGATGAAGAGGTCTGTATTTTATTATTGCCTTCTTCTGACAATTTTATTCAGCTAAGGGGAGACTTTTAAAACTGGTGGGGTTAGATATAGACTTCATTATCCCCTTCCCTACAGGAAATCTCCTCTAAGCTGAACCAAATTGTCTGAAGGTAGCAACAACAAAACAAATACAAAATCATCAAACTGAAGAAGTTAATGTCATTTTCTTACTTTCTCTAAATCCTGACACTGTTCTAACTCCTTAATTTCTAAGCTTTCTGAAGAACTGTATGGAATTATTAGACTTAAATTACAGGACCATTTTAACCCCTTTGGTCCAGGGATATTTACATTATATTCTTGCTATCCTATGTTTGTTTAATTCAGCTTAGGAAATCTCTCTCGTAGCCAGGTAAACAATTAAGGCTATATATAACTCATCCAGTGCAAAGTCTCTCCTAAGATACCTAGAATTGTCTGATAGTAGCTACAATAAAGAAAACATCATCACAATGAAGGTGTTAACACCCAGTCAGAGTCAAGAAACTCAGACTCAAAATGGTAAGGATGATCTCTTTTGACATTTAATTACTAATGAGATTTAACCTTACATACTTTGGTGGAAAAATGAATTAGTCTTTACATCAATTCTAGCTATTTATTCACTACCATATGAAGTTTATGGGGAACTTTTAGTTTCCCATCATTGCTTCCAAGATTATGACTTTGGAGAATGATGAACCTATAAGTCAAATCTTATACTGTACATGACTCTATATCTCTGTTTTACTGTACCTAATACAACTAAGATGAAGTTTCTCTCTGACACAAGCTCTGCCACTTCCCTTACCCTCAGGCATTTTTCATTTTAGTCATGCCACCACCAGACAACTTTATTCTTTGATTTCATTTAACTGTATTTGTGAGCTGATTAACTAAGGCTACATCTGCTATGAAAGGATTAACTAATTCTACATCTCATCCCCTGTGCATGAAAAATCTCTCCCAAGCTGAGAAAAGAAAAGCATCTAAAAGTAGCAAGAATATGATGAGAAATATATGCATGGAATGAAGGGGTTGTTGTTGTGACCCAGGCTCATCTGGATATGAACCTGATGGAGTGTAGGCTGAAGCTACCCTTCTCCTACAGTCCTCCATCCTACTTTTAAGGGACTGGGTGGAAGGTAGACATTTGTAAAGCTGGACAGCGAAGCCACTGGATATACTGGATCTTCCATGTGAAGACATTCCTCTTCAGTACCTGAGAAGGGCTAAATCCCTGATACGCCATTGCTGCAAGCCTTGCTAATTCTACCTGGCTTCTTCCTCAGTCTTCAACTACTTTCCTTGAATGAGGAGTTTTCTGTGAATGCTGGTGTGCAGCAGGAGTCAGACTTGTTTATTATGGTACTTAAAGCCCTCTCAAGCAACTTCAGAAATGGACTTCCAAGGGAGATGTTGTATGCTGATGATTTAGTGTTGATTGCAGAGAATGAAAGGGAGATGGAGGAAAGATTTAGGAAATGAAGAGATGGTATGGGGCACAAGGACTTAAGAGTGAATGCCGATAAAACAAAGTGATGGTATCTAGGGCTGGGGGCAGTACTGTCAAAGAAGAGAGGGAGTGGCCATGTGCGATTTGCCACAAGGGCTTGGGAAGTAATTCCATCTTGTGCAGTGTTTGTGATAAGTGGGTGCATAGGAGATGAAGTGATATGAGTGGTAGACTGCAAGATAATGCTGATTTCACATGTGCGGTGTGTTGGGGAGAGCATGTGGAGATTGCTAGGCATAAAAGGATTGAACTTGATGGTGAGTCTCTTGCGTGTGTGGAAGAGTTTTGTTATCTGGGAGATGTGTTATGTGCTGGATGTGGGGCTGGAGCTATCTCTGTGGCTAGCATGAGGAGTGGTTGGAAGAAGTTCAGGGAGTTGTTGCCTCTCCTGACTTTGAGAAGGCTCTCCCTCCACGCTAAGGGATCTTCGTATATTGCATGTGTTAGGAGTGTAATGCTGTATGGTAGTGAGACCTGGGCAGTAGAGGAAGGGGATGTTCGCAGGTTCAAACATACAGAAAAGGCAATGATTAGGTGGATGTGCAGTGCATCCCTAAGTGTGAGGCCTGGGGGGGTCTAGCTTTACGATGGAAGAGTTGAGAGGTAGGATGGGACTGGCGTGCATTGGTGTTGTGATGAGGAGAGGTAGATTGAGATAGTTTGGGCATGAGGAGAGGATGGGAGATGATAACTGGGTGCAGAAAGTGAGAAATGTTAACGTTGGGGGTAGAGTAATGAGAGGCAGACCGAGACAGACCTGGGATGAGGTCGCTGAGTGTGGCCTCAGGGAAAAGGAACGAAATAGGGAAGCTGCCAGAGATCAAGCAGCATGGACGGCCACGATTAGGTAACCAAGGCTGATGCATGCAAGTATGTTGAAGCCTTCAAAAACAAATCGAAAAACGAAACGTTGCAAGACTCCCAGTAATATTCTCGTCAGTTAAGGAGGCTCCCTACCAGCCCTTCCTTACTAATTTATATCTGCACCTGGCACATCAATATCCCCTCATATGGGACCTATGCCAATATTGTTGTTATTGCTGTCCTGGCCCCAGGATCATCTGAACATGAACTGGGTAGACTACAGTACACCATCTTCCTTTTGGGGGATGGTGAGGCAGTTGAGGAATGTTTGCATAACTGCGCAGCAGAGCTGCCCTGTTATATTGATGTCACCACGTGAAGGAGTCCCTCTTCAGCACCATGCCGATAACATTCAAGGGAGTACCAGCAGTAAGGTGGGGCTCCCTAACATCTTTTCCTTACCTGTTTATTCCTGCATTAGGCACAATTACATTCCCTTCTGAGTTATTTGCGCAATCCATATCGATATAATAAAAAACAAAATAATATGCATACAGGAGGATATTAACATGACATATACAGAAGTAAACTGGCAAGGAAGAGGTGTAAGACAGCCTTGTAAACCGATGAGAATATGACTCCCTCCATGCCTTACCTTAGTGATGGCATACTCTTCCCTTTGACGAGGCCAGCTGGGGGAAACCTGGGTGATGGAGGGCAGGGATGGTGGCGGTCTTCAACATACTTCTCCAGGGCTGACAGGGGGCGGGACTTCTCACCATCAATGCCCCATGAGCTGCCACCAAACTCACCAGTGCCTGCACCACCAGCACCACCATGACCACCACCACCCTATGGAGGAAAAAAAAAAAAAAGGTGTTATGAAATTCACCAGTACCTTTACCACTGCCACAACCTCCAACACCATGACACCACCACTACCCTATATAAGGCTGAAATGAAGCAGGGTATCATGAAACTAACCAGCATCTCCACCGCCATCACCACTATGATCGCCACCATTCCAAAAAAGAGAAGAAAGGAAAGAAGATATGTGTTATGAAATTTACCAGTCTCCATCACCTGAACCATCACTAACCTAAAAACAAAAGGATGGAAGGATCAGGAAATCAATCAATAGTACCACCACCCGACAAAAGGACAAAAACAAAGGAGGCGTTATGCTGCTCACAACCACCACCAACCTACAAAAGGAGAAACAGAAGGAAGGTATGAATTACAGTTTGTTCACTTTAATTTGATGATGATTTTCCTTTTTCAGTCACTGAGCAACAAGAAATACCCTGTAGCATGATAAGAATCTCCACAGAATTAATGAGACTGAATTGCAAGCATTGTATGGCTTAGTAAGAGGTGACTTTATGTAGGGAAAAAGACAGAAGGCAATGGACACGATGAAAACACTGACCTGATCTTCTGAGATAGATGACCTCCTGGACTCCTCATGGCCAATTTTCTCCAGGGCTTTCTCTGAGCAGGATCTGAGTTTGGTTTCCACAAAAGCCCTCAGTTCATTAAGTTTCTTCTTCTTCCTGGTGCTGCCTCCGGTGGGGACAACACTTCCACGTTGGCAGGGGTGCTCCGAAAGGAATGGAGAATCTGACAAAAAAAATAGTTTTACTCAATCACTGTATGTCTTTCACATTAACCTGGCCACAATATGTCCCTTTCTGGCTTATTTCACATAGATCCATAGCAAAACACTCACTCACTATACTCTTTTCACCTCAATTTGATTATGATTTTCGTCCTCTTGTGGATTATTTCTGGTATCTCAATGGCTCTATATCCTTACCATGACATATCTTCAAGACTAGTATCATATTCTAGTGTTAATTTCCTGTTACAACTGAGTATTCATGTTGGAGATAGGAAAGGCTAGCCAAGTTAAAGTGAAGAGAGTATAGGTTGTGTCGTAAATTTTAGTGATTGCTAAGCTTTCCCAGTAAATTCGTTATACAGTATACAGTATCTGTCAAAATAAGATATAAGTACATCAACGAAAACAAACAAGCAACATAGTGCATGTGACGCATATACGTCAAGGAAGGATATATTAGCAACAGTTGTGAAATACTAAACTAGGCTCACTGTGGTAAGCAGACATACTGTACTTGTGAATTCAAGTGCTCATCAAATTACAGGAAATACAAAATACAAAATGTAACCATGACCCACCACACCCACTCCAGGACAATTAAAACTAAACATATCTTTCTACTGCTGTACGATTTAAAGCTGTTTCAATGATGTTACATTTATAACCTGTTTTAACAGAGTCACATCTCACCTAACTTGCACAATACATTTTTGAAAGCCAGAGATCGTGTTATGTTAACAAAATGTACGGCACACTAGCTACTGATATAAAAACTCTGAACTGGATATTTTGTGGGTAAATGCTGATCCTAGAGTACTGAACATTCTCTTTTGGAACAAAATACTGTAGTTAAAAAGAATGTTAAATGTCTGTGCTATGACGACTGCTGTCATGGTTCAACAAAATATTCTACGTCACCTTCTTTATACTTTGATACCACTGTATCATGACTTTAGTCCAAGATTTGCCTATAACTGAGACAGTGTAAAATCTAGTGATTCAAAGCATCCATCTTACAGCATTTGTACAGAAGTGCGTCCACGGAAAGGGAGGGAGAAAGAAGGCCTGAGATGAATTTGCCAATGGTCTAAAAGCACTCACTCTTCATTTCTATTTTCTGCATAAAATTTGAAAATAATAATTTTTAAAACTGGAATTCTTACCCTCTAAAAGAGTGCTAAAAATGTGAGCATCCACACAGAACTTCCACACCTACTGTGCCTTGAAAAATTGGTGCATTACAACACCAACAATACTAGCGTGGTGCAAAACAACACAATTTGAAACTGTACAAAACCAAAATCAAATATGGACCAGACTTCGGTTCCTTAGGCCTGGCTGCTTCAGGTTCTCTCTCCTTGCCAAAGAAGTCACGGATCGAGAACACACTGCCCTTGCTGGAGAACAGCTTGAACTTTTTATTGGAGTTTGACATGAGCTGCTTCTCCAGTGTGGTGTCGGGCAGAAGGTGTTGGTGGCATGGGGAGAGGTAGATGCTCAGGCTCAGGTCACTTGAGTTACGACCACTCCGTGAGGAAGTTTCAGAGTCTTGAGACAGAGTGAAATTAATGCTTAGCTACTTCCAATTAAATGAACACTATCTATTCACACAGCCTTGTCATTGTATGCTTTATCTGAGCTCTTTATCTCTTTCATTTACTATATATAACTCACTTACCTATGCATTTTAGCACACATTTTGTACTAGATCCCACCATCCACCATTTAACTTATACTGCATCATCAGGATTGTAGGCGCTTGGAGCTAGGCTTATCAGTCCAGACATTTTAGATGACTGACCAGCTGCTTGTCCCCAAGCAGCATTATACAAGTAATAAACCCCTACCACTGAAAACTGATACTGTGCACATCACATCAGGTTGGAGAGCCTTAACTCACTAGACCATCAGGCATATATTTTGCTGGTTATACATGATACTGTACAGTAGCAAATGTACACCTTTAAACTTCACCTGGGTGATCATCTATCCACTGCTAAACAGTATAAGGCTAATAATAAACTGTAGCTTAACCTATAACAACCTCAGATCAAACACTAATATTTATTTCATTTCAGCCAAAGAAAATAATTCAACCAATTCAGCTCAAGAGTTCATTCTTATTATTGAGGAAAATAAACTGGCCTGCATCTACAGCCTGTACAACATCTTTCATACACATACAGTCTCATAATACTGTATAAGTCAATTGATAGTTCTAAAATTCTCCTAAACACTTCCCTTCATCCAATACAATATGATATGATCTCTGCATATAATAGTACTACAGTCAATCATGGGTGTGAATAATGTTCACCCTTGTGGTATCATTTCAGTCAAACTATTTAGCCTGAGGTTAAGAAAGGAGATGGAAAATTAGTCTCTTAACTCTTGATCAGTTAAGGAGACTAGAATTTACCATGATACAGACCCTTGCTCTGAATTAAGTGAGGAGACGGTAGGTTATTAGTCAAATTTTCTTCAACTCTGGATTAAGTACAGATATAGGATGTTACTAATGATATAATGATACAGTCTATCTCTGGATTAAGTAGGAGATAAAAAGTGACCAGTAATACAGTCCCTATAACTCAGGATTAAATAAGGAGATAGGAAGTTCCCAGCCATACAGTTTCTAGCTCTGGATAGTAAGAAGATAAGTTACCAGTGATGTAGTCTGAGGACGACTGGTCACTCTGTTCAAGCCCCTCTTTAGGTTTCCTCTCCTCGTGCGCCTCACAATGGAGTGAGACATGAATCTTCGGAATAGGAAGGGAGTTGCTACGGCGGCGAGGTGGGGCAGTGTGGCCTGTTTCTTCCCCAATATCCTGAAGTCTGCCATCACCATCACCAACCACACACCATCACAAGCAGCCAGACACAAGCCATCCATCAAAAGTCCCATATGCAAACAAGGATGGAGAAAAAAAAATTGAAATTGCTGACAAATGTTTTTCATTAGCCAAGTTTCATTGCTAGATCTAATCCAATCATTTACGGGTTTTTCTGAGTATAGTAGTTAGTTCAATATTTAAATGACTGATAACTTACTAAATACTTTAGCTGGATGTGTTTACAATACTATTAATACATTAGGAGGATTTATTTTTACTTGCAAGCTCAAAATACATGCAAAGAATAAGTACGAGTATATTCAACAACCCATACCTAAGACAAGCTTTACTTTAAATATATCAAACTAATTTATATACAAACTAACTAGCTAATACTGATACTAGACTAGTGCATTCCCAAAAGGCTTTATACTTTTTGTAATGTTTAGATTTCTAGATTTTCAACTACTTATGCAATTCATAAAGCCTAAGGGAATAACATGGCAGGGCAGATTATTCTGTCAACTGATATCAAGATGCAGACAAGGCATTACTTTTCCAGAACTAATAATGAAAATCAAGGACCATGTGCAAGTGCTAGGATAAAGCAGATAATGCCAAAAGAAATTACTGTATTATTTGTTAAGGGTGTGATAAACTGACTAAAAGCTATAAATGCAACTGATGAAGCAAACTCATACTTCATACTTTTTCATGCATTATAAAGTTTAAGCAAAAAACATAACTTCACAATAATATGAATAGTTCGCCTTCTACTGTGCGACTAATTATTTAAAGATGTAATCTTAAAAGTACCACTTACGTAAAGATTCACTCTGTTAGCTTCAGTTTTGCTATACTGCTGTAAATATCTATAAGTCTAACCCCCTTCAATCTAAAGATGCATTTTTAGTGTTATGCTTACCATCTCCAGACAATTTTAATAAACTTATAATGGAACTTTGGTGGTGAAGGGGATCATGAAGCCTATATCTACCCCCTCCAGCACAAAAATCTCCTCTAAGCTTAATAAACCTGCTTGGAGATAGCAAGGACAGGATAACAAATACATAAATGGATCACAGAGGCTGATGCCAACTGTGCTCTGGAAACTATGGTGCCATTACCTGTAATACTGTTGGTACCTTATGGGCCAAAGCATTGAAAGATTGCTGTGCTTTTTTGTAAGACAATAGACAGTACAGTATGTAGTTCCAGTGCTAACAAAAAGGTCAGTATCTAGAACTTATATCATACTCAATAAACTTTCCATACTAATGATACTCTCTACACAACACAGGAAAAAAAAAATCACAATGTGTACTACTGTATTGTACTAGATTACTTAAAGAATTACTGTATAAATGCCAATGATAAAAAACATGGAGAGAGAGACTGGAGGTGAAAAAAAAGTGCACGTGGCTGTCCTAAGATTTCTTATCACACCTACAAAACCCTGCAAGGATAACGCATAATTGTACCCACACTAAAAACGACATTAAGTGGGGAAACACAACAGTTTCAGTCTGACTCGGACCTTTTTCAGAATGGTTCTGGTCAGGGCAAAATTGTTATCTCCCATATAAACAATATTTCCCAATGTGGATATAATTATTATAGTTCTTCCATCTGGGCAATTTATGACACTGATAACAAGATGGGATAATCATAAAAGATCAAGGCACCAGCAGTGTTGATGGATTGGCTATGCAGATGTGTAAGCATTTTAATTAGCCCCTTCAATCTGACAACATATAATTTCATTGTACTCTTGCTTTCTCCATACAATTTTCTTCATTGTGGGAAAGCCTTTTTAAATTAAAAGGGTTAGATATTGCCTTCAATAACCCTTTCATTTAGAGTGATGTTTCCCTGGTTAAATTACATGTAAGAGTAGCAAGAACATAATCAAAAATAATATGTCAATATATTCACGGGGTTAATATATGTTGTGAGGGCACTGACAAACATTCTGTGGGCATACAAAATAATTCAAGACTGCAACTAAACAGCTCATGTATTGCACTCTGAAATCAGCCATGTGCTTCTTAATGGGGACTCAGGCAACAAATAGGATGCACTGTGGCTGTTAATATTCAGGCAGAAATTGGGAACACATGAAGGGGAGAGAGGCACTGCTAATATCAAAGTCACAAGCTTAAAACTTAAGTTGCATGAGGGAAGGCAGGACCCATGATTTTACAACAATTTTCAAACCATGTGACGAAAACAGAACATGCCTGTCCTCAATACGTTGTTGCTAACAACTTTTTTCATGTGGGATGCAGACTGATTACTGTCACAGATTCTCCATAAATAACCGCCAAAAACTGAAGGCTTGTCTCTCCTTTTGTGACTTAAATTTTCAGCACACAGCCATTATTCTCACCTATATTCCTACTCCACTAGCCTCACTTTGCTTCACATTGGGCTCACCAAGTGCCCTGGTTTATTAATCTTATCTAATGGCTCTCTCAGGTTCCTATGACTCATTTTCAGCTGAATAAAAATGTCTGGCATCTGCAAGATTTGAATATTATAACAGAATGCTAGCTGCAAAGTTGCCATGCAACAGCACCAGGGTTCAAATCCTGATGTGGGCAACTGAGGATGCCACTCAGCTCAGGTGTCCATCCACTCTAAAGTTCTTCAGTATATAATTCAGCCTACATAGTTTTCTCAGACCTAATCACATCATGCTAAATTCCCTGTCCAACTTATATCGTAAAAGTACACTAAAAAATAACAGCAAGTAAGAAGAAAATAAAGTTGGTGAGCATGGCGAGACTGTGAAAAAACAAACTGTGGGAATGAAACCGACAGCAAAACAGGCAGACAGCCACACGAAACCTTGCAAGTGCACAACTCCAGTAACTCTTTTGCTGCCATGGATGCTCCTGGACATTTTGTTCAGTCTAAATTCTTTTTTTTTGTCAGATGAGGGATATGAGCATTCTAAAGGTTAATAGGGTGCCTGCAACATTTTCTGATATGACTGGAATTGAAAATGTTGAAAATAATTTTGTGGAGTCTATATGATTAAAGGCAACCAAAAGTAACTATATTCACCATTTTTTTTTTTTTTTAATGCACTGAAGGCAGGGATGTCACATCCTAGCTAAGAGGACAGCTAAAAAGTGATGTCATCACTATGTCAGCCAGTTAGTTCTTGGAACCTGAACTTTTAGTATTTTTCACAGCCTACTATCAAACTGTTATTTTATGATCTTAGTTTGCTAAATTCAAAGAGAGAGAAAAAAATTAACTACATGTGATATCATGACGGGTTTGAAAACTTGCATTAATTAACTGAGACAGTTTAAAACCCTCTGACTACTAGACATTCCTTCAGCTGATCAAAAACCGTCTGGCGGCAGGCTGAGTAAAACATCTTATGCATCCACAGAAGGCAAAAGTTTTAGCTGTGCCTCCCCCCTCCCAACAGATCTCACCTTTGCGCTCTAGACAGTGAAGATTGGGGACAAAAGGGATGAAAAGAAGTACTGTCAGATACTTAGATATAGAAAATCTGTAGCCGAAAGGATGTGAGATTAATCCCTTCACTAAGGTGACATTCCATTATAGATACTTCATTCTTACTATAACCAAATGCTTTTAATCAGCTAAGAAGGGAAGCTCTGATAGGAGAGGATGGAAACAGACTTAATAAACCCATTCACTACTACAGACTCTTCCTAAGCTCACTAAATCACCTGGAGACTGCATGAATGAAATAAATGTCATTGGAGACTGCAAGAATGAAATAAATGTCACTGGAGACTGCAAGAATGAAATAAATATGTCACCAGACTGACAAGGTTAACCCCATCACTCCAATGATGGCTTTTTATTGTTTATTCTTTCTACCATCTGACAATGTTACTGAGCTTAGGACAGGCCTCTCATACTGAATGGGTTAATAAGGACTATCTAACCCCTTCAGTCAGAAGTCTCTTTCCACAGCTGAATAAAATCACCTCAAGGTAGCAAGAATATAAAAGAAGACATGTCTTTGCAACAAACTGGTCATGCTTGTTTTCAAAAACATAACCTAACTATGGTCAGGATTGCCTTCTCTTACCAATTAATATACAATAAATCTTCTCTACTTCCTTATATTAACTGTTGAGTCCAGCAACATACTCTTCATAATATTCTTGCTAGCTCCAAACAATTCAACTCAGTCTGGAGTGACTTTTCAAACTGGAGAGGTTAGATGTAGCCTTCAATTACCCCTTCACTACTACAAGTCTATCCTATGTAGAGTAAAATCATCTGGTTGTAGCAAGAATAGGGAAAAAGTACATCACTGCATTCAAGGGGTTTCATGAGCTTCGTCAAATCAACTAGCCAGCTGGACCTTACACAAAATACAGATTAGTATACAACATTTACTATTACATATGAGCCACGTTAAAGTATGCTACAGACAGGTGTATTCTCGTTGGCATGGGAGGCTTCCTAGCGTACCTTCTTTTGTGATTCATTTTGTGTAATACTGTACACAATAAGTCTAACAAGCTAGTCAGTCAGACCTTGTTCAAAAAATTTTATTACAAAGCTGCTGATAAATTAACACCTATTCTTCACTCAGTGTTGCTCAGTATTATTAAGCTGATTTCTGAACTTCATAATTAGTGTTTTTTTTATACTTTTAACCCTTCAGTTGAGAATCAAAAGCACTTAAGTACCAGATGGAGCAGAGAGGTATAAGAGGAGGGTGTAAGTTGGGGGAAGGCAGCAAAATGGCAGGGGACAGGGTGACATGGAGGATTTTTGTTTATGGCCACCCCTTAAAGGATTAAGGCCACAGATAGATAGACGGACAACCTGTATACTTCCAAGACTTCAAACTAAGGACTGACTTACTAATACAATTTGCACCAGTAATAATGAAGAAGATATTAACCTGTTGAAAATTTTTTCCTTGCTGCCACCTGATTATTTTCTTCAGCTTTAGAGATACTCATGCTTGGACTGAAGGAGATAGATATAGGCTTGTATTCTTGCCAGTTAAGGATCCCTAACACCTCTTCCTTAGTGACTTATTTTTGGATATGGCTGATTAATATCCTTTTGTATGTTACTTATGTAGAGTATGGTGAATTGTAATGCTTTACGTAACACAGAAGAGGACAGTAAGGTACAATAAACAAACTTAATTACTTATGAAAAGGTGTTAAGGAGCCTCCTCAACTGACAAGAATATGGGCCATGGTCTTCATTGACCCCTTCACTACATGAGGTCATCCCTAAAATAAACCGAGAGTAACAAGAATAAAAATATATAAACTGCCATCAAATTAAAAGGCCTAAGGTATCATATGCCAAACAAATCACTGAAGATGCTTTAGGAAATCTCCCAAACCAATTAGAATATAGCCCATGGAGAGCAGTACAGTCAAGGGAAGTGTTCACCTATTATTCCACTGCATCTACTTCACAACTGCATGTCTGTAACTTTCCTTCCTCAATACATCATATCAGAGAGAGTCATTTATGAGCAAAGAAACATACCACACCTCTCTTAGCTTTCAACTTTTAGCTGGAACAGGCAAGTAAGAAGCAGAATCTATATATCTATTTATCATCCAATCTTTTACTTCTCCATTACAAGCAGAAGGGGCCCAAGGCTAGCTATTTAGCCCAGACATATATAGTGAGACTGCACCACAGTAGCATTATGTGAGCTAATTCTAACCATACCTTACTTGTACAGCTTCAAGGGAAAAATTTAGTTGGATGTGTCTTAACTCATTAGATTTTTTTTTTTTTTTTTTGATGCAAGGAAGAAGGAATCCAAGGCTAGAAAAAAAAAAAAAACAGAGAGCCAAATTTACGATCCTTTCATTTCAAGATGCCTGGACACACTGTGTTTAAAGATTGGAGGTCATAGGTATCCCTCACTCTGTGCACTGGGAAGTAGAAGAGGCAAATTTTGGGGTGAACTCTTTGCCTGACTATACATGACATAGATTAGAGCATGTGTTGGGAGAAGGTAAGTGAGACCACCACATTGTGGGCCTCTGCAGCTACAGGAAAATAATATAAATTACTGGGATATTTATGCTATGAGAGGAAGGTGGGATGGGGGCATCATCAAGGTCTTGGCAATGAGGCTCACGTTATACAGTATCATATATTTTTCAGTTCCATCTATCATTAGTGAGAGTAATTTAAACCACCTGAATATGTGTAATGTCCTTTTTAGCTTACTGTTGCTTCTACCAAATTATTTTACTCAAGCCTCTCATACTGATGGGGTCTGGGGGCTCTATCTGGAAGTGAATAAAATTGTCATGAGATGCCAAAAATAATATATAAAAGGCATCCTAGGCTGAGTGGGTAAATGACAAATTTCAAGAATGTAGTGGTAGGTGGTGCTGACCATCATCCACTCACCTGATATAGTGCTGCCTACTTCTTCCTTAGCCTTTATCATTCTTTTTCTGTGCCCACCCCCCTCTCTTCCTATTTCTCCCATCTTTCCTGTCACTTCTTATTGCTTTTCTTTCCTTTACAGGTGGCTTTACATTGAGTGACAAGCCAAATGGTTTCTGTAAGTCAAGAAACCATTTACAATGCTGGGTGGTAACCATATAACCAAACCATACATGCTCCCCATGTGTCAACGAGTGGGTTGGTGGAGGGTTAGTGCCCCTCCCTGTAAAACGAATAACTCAAAGTCAAATGGCCACCCCTTACGGGATTATGGCGTCTGGCAATAGATAGATAGATAGAAGTGCACACAATATCTCAATCATCAGCCAGCTAATCTGAGCAAGCACCTGCATTCTCTAAATCAAAAATTTTTAATGTAAAGTTCATACACCTTAGGATACCACAAATCATTGAAATATATTTTTTCTTAATAATAAGTAAATTTATCAATCACTTAAAATATGCACTTCATATAAAATTAACCACAAGTTATGTCAGTGATGACTGGTGATACAGCCTCTACTCACATGCATACGTATTTTTTCTTCTGTAAAGCCTGCCAATCAGACCTGATTTACAGTTCTGGAGATAGCAGTAACATCAGATGTGTATATAATTCTTGTAGAAAAAAGTAAATGTACAGTATACCAGTACTTGTTATATAACTACAGCTAATTTTTTTTTTTTTTTATGCAAGGAAGAAGGAACCAAAGGCCACAGACCTGCATACTGTTCCTTCCAAGAAAAAGCAAAAACAGTACAAAAGAAAGCCAAATACTAAAATAGTATCCAAAATATCCAACAAAAGAGTTATATTAGGCTTGTAGTTTTTCAGAAGTACTGTATGTTACGAACTAAAATCAAATACAAGTATTTTTGAAGGCCTCTGCCACGTATGCACAAGCAAACCTTATTTCACCTGTTAATGGCAGTAAATAGTGATACTAAATGCTACATTGCTCCAGCACCACCAGTGTGCCACCAACAAGTATGTACCCTGGGCAAATATCCTAATAGCTGTATGCCCTATCTGTTGCCATCCCTACCTAGGGCCTTAGATTTGAATTTGAGGTCTTCTTTCTCTTAGGACAACTATAAACCACAGAACAAACTGTGGTTGTATAAAATGTACAGTATGTGTAGTAGTGTTAGCCTTGATTCTGACTGTGTAAATGTGATTAAGTTCCCTGCCAGTATGTGCTGTGTAAGGGCAACTACCACTCCAGTGATAGCATTTTTCATGATGATGGTGACCATCTACTTCCTACCAGCTATACTGTACATACTGTACTGTACTTAGATCCATACACCATACTGTACTGTACAAGTTTAGATGGTTTTTGTACAGCACTTTACCATATGATACCAATAAACTGAATATGTGCAATGTGAAATAAATTGCATAAAGACTGAACTGTGCTAACTGTTACTGCATATCTTCAGAACTGAGCAAACACCACCTCAGTCCACATCATCCTCTAGATTATGGTCCTACATGAGGGAGAAGTTTAAGGGTGATGGCAAATGCTTACTTTTACAGCAACAGGCTCAATTTGTTAGCTGAGTCATGCAAATATGTTAGACTTGGATAGCATAGGTATATAGCCAATACTTTGCCTTGCTAAGTGATTGTCACATCATAATACTGTACTGATTATGAGAGCCTATTTAGTAATACTGCCCAATTATAATTCTACAGGATAAAGGGGCAAGCATAATTATGACAGATGTATGCTAGCAAAGGAAACAAGATGTATGAGTTAGTTTTTAATCCTTGGGTTATATTTATAAAAGATCCTAAACTTAGTTGTGTATAAGTCTGTCTGTATAATAACCTGCCTTCACTTCTATGGCTGTGAAACACTTCCCAATCAACCAGTCTGGATGTTAAGGTGACAAATTATGAAGTGAAAAAAAAAAACTTATATTAAAGGTTAACTGTTATGGAGACTTGTTTGTCTCGTAAAATGGTCTGGATCCTTGATAAATACAACCTCTGATGTTTGTCACTAAGGACATTTTTAAACTTAAAGGTCCACCAATTTAATCCAAGAATGTAATTTATTTAGATGATCCATTGTGACAAGTGGAAATGTTGGATGGGTGAGAGACACAGGTTAGAGCTTGAGATCTTTATTTTCTCTAACATTTCGGGCTACACAGAACTCTCTGAAGATGGGTACTGTGTAGCCCAAAACATCTGAGAAAATAAAGATTTCAAGTTCTAATTTGTGTCTCTCTCCCACCCAACAATGTAATTTATATTGTACTCTTGCCAGGGTACTTTTGAAGACCTTTAGAGTGGCTGAGGAGAGACTTTTCAAAACACGAAGAGGTAGAAATAACCTCCAGTACACTCTCTGTTATGAAAGCCTTTCCTGTGTTAAATAACCTCATCTGGGAATAAGCAAGCATAGAATAAAAACCTACATCACAAAAATGAAGGGGTTAGGTCATGTTTCCTCTGATACCATACATCCTTGTATTCAATATGAGTAATACTCATAGCTATGGTAATACAGAGTGGTACAGTAATGGGAATGTTAGACCCCCAGCTACTTCCCACCACTCTGCGATTTCACAGCGTTAAGGATGATTTAGAATATCTTACACTGATACAAGATTTAAGCAGAGGAGCATTACTACACTTATCAATACAGGTAATCCTTGTTTTAAGTAAGGGATGACTTCTAAAGTATCATGCCTTTATATAAATAACTGCTACTGTAAATTTGGGCAAACCTGGAGATCAGCTTCAAAAGTAACAATAAATAATACTTCACTAGCCAGTTACTCTTTACTTGACTATGTTTTAATTGCAAAAGAGTGTCAAACTTATCACATGGATTTACTGCATAATCAGATTACTATCTGTGGTTTATCAGCCAATTTTACTCTTAGTTTAGGTTATATAAATAAATAAAGAATCCTGTATCATAGTGGTGGCATTATCCTGTATCACAGTATGTTGTACGTCAAGTACAATGATGAGTTAGCACAGACTGACCTCATCTTTCTCCTCTTTCATTTCAGATAACAAGCAAAGCATCTCCTAAAATTAATTTATCTATGATCAGGTGAGACAGCTTTAACCTCCTTGCACTCATAACTCTTAAAATAGTCCACAAAATTTAAGGATAGATCAACCCGTGGCCTCTGGCAGCATTATACAGGAATGAAGCCTGTAAGACACAGCTGTTTCTGGCCCAATGATACTGCAAACAGGCCACCATTCTTACATTATGTAAAAATACTGTATGTTTAGTGACCATGGACAATACCAACATGTGTAGGTCTTTCCATCCAATTGTAGCTTTCCATATGTCACAATCTTCAGTGATTTTTTGTTTAATGCACAAAAGTGTTTTGCAATACATAATCATCCTTTGGTAAAAAAAATAATAATAATAATATTAATAATTATAAAGGTGTAAATAAAAACTAACAGGGACTTTCATGTATGCAAGGGGGTTGACTGTGGTGAATAATTTCAAATATGCTTATGTGCATGGGCTAATTATTCAGAATAAAAAGTATGCTTAATTATATACAAGTAGTCTACATACTGTGAATGTACTGTTAAGCTGATTTCATGGAACTTCAAGAATATGACATTTTAAACTCTTAACAATGTACAGTAATAAGCCAAAGCTTCTGCTCATCCTCTAAACCTTACCTCTGGTTGATAGGAAATCATTTTCAGGGCCTAGAACCGAACAAAAATATGTTGTTGGCAGTTTGAAGCATTTCCAGAATGCATTAGTAACAGTGTCATTGTGACCTGTTCCTCATGCAGTCCAACAACATTTCGATTACCATCTTAACACTGAACTGGATTTCATTCAGTGTAAAGCCCTGGCTGTGACTTCCCTCCACCCAAGAAAAAAAAAAGGAAAGTGACCAAAAACTCAGCCGTACAACTGGACTTCGTTTTGAAGGTTTCTATTTTACTCCTACACACTCTAAAAGATTAAGATGATCAAATGAAGTGTTTGGCATCATAAATTATAAAACAATTTGAAGGTTTTTGTTCTACTCTTTAACACTCTAAAATAGCAAGATAAACAAATGTTCTATTTCATAAACAACAGAGTTTGGAATATTATTGTTTTACTCCTACATACTTTGAAATATCAGTATAACTAAGTACCCTAAATCATAAACAAAAAACAGTAACAGGCAATCCAACACACCTGCGGTAAATGAAGTTCAGTGCCCAGTAGACCCCTTCCTCCATCCATTGGTGCACAAAGAGACACCTGAGTACTGCCACATCAAGGAAAGTGGCCAGAGTGGGGTCGGCAAGAGTGCTTGGTTTTGCTCCTGCGCCAGACACACTAGGAAAAGATAATGTGATATTTATTAAATCATCAATAATGTTGTTTAGCCTCAGAGGATGAGGTATTATTGGGGGATTTCAGTATATTCAAGTTCATCAACAAAAGCAACTCCCTCTTATATTTGCCCAAACATACTCATATCTAACCTTACACATTTCACGTTTTTTCATTTGTCCTGTTGTATTTATTCATTTATCATCCACTTTTTTTTGCACCACTAGGATTGTAGGGGTATGGGGTTAGGCTACTCAGTCTCAACATTTAAAGCAAGGATGATCAGTTACCAACCCCTGAATGGCATTATGTGAGCAATAAGCCCCAACCATTGCCTGGATGTAAATCTTTCTGGGCCACATCTAACTGGAGTACCTTAACCCACTAGATCAACAGGTGTCCTCTCATTCATTCATTTTATAATTAAGGAATAACACTTACCTCGTCTTGGTCGAAGTATTGACATCATTGAGTCTGGGTGTGTGGCATTCTGTGGGTGTAGATGCTGCCACTGAGGGAGGCTGTGTGGGTGTAGTGGCATCACTGATCTCAACAGTTGGTGGTCGCAGGAAGGATGATGGGTATTCAGCCTGAAACTGCATCTTATTACTAATCAAAATTAAGCTCTTCCATCCAGTAATGTGTCTTTTTATTCTAGTCTTGCTAATTACTCTTCAATCTATTTTTTTACTCTATTCTTGTTAACACCATGAGCCTAGAGTGAAACTGGAAATATATCAACTCTCTCAGGCTCCTATGACTCTCTCTAGGCTCATTAAAACTGTTTGGCACCAGTTGGAATGGAATACTAGAGTTGTCTTGATCATGAGGGGGTTAATGGTTACAGAAATAACACTCTTAGGCTCAAACAACTCACTCTTTCCTTAAAAAAATAACTTAGCATTAGTCAAAATACTGTATCAGCAATATTCTCGAGAGGATGTGACTATGAGAGGGTTACAGTGAAGAAATGAACTTTATGCACTCTTAGTTCAGTTAATATACAAAACTTGGTAAGATGTCATCATTAGAGGGTTTCTACTCTGATGGCTCTGTAGCTATTTCTTCTACTGATAAAGCAGATCTCTTCGCTCAGACTTTCTCCTCCAATTCCACCTTAGACGATTCCGGTGCTATTCCTCCATCACTTCCCCCCTCTGACTTCCTCTTGACTGACATTAAAATTTCTTCAGCTGATGTGTTTTCTGCCATCACTGGCCTCAATACTAAAAAGGCATATGGTCCTGATGGAGTCCCTCCTGTTGTCCTCAAAAACTGTGTTTCTGTGCTTACACCCTGCCTAGGTAAACTCTTTCGCCTTTGTCTCTCAACTTGTACCTTTCCTTCTTGCTGGAAGTTTGCTCTCATTCAGCCAGTCCCAAAGAAGGGTGACCATTCCCAACCCTCTAACTATCGTCCAATTGCTTTAACATCCTGTGTCTCAAAAGTTTTCGAGTCAATTCTTAACAGAAAAATTTTAAAGCATCTTTCCTGTCACAACCTTCTTTCTGATCGTCAGTATGGGTTCCGTCAGGGACGCTCCACTGGCGATCTTCTCACCTACCTTTCAGACTCTTGGTCATCCTCCTTTCGG